>QNGE01000433.1:182075-289847 GCA_008508345.1 Paragonimus westermani
TATTTCACGTCACTGTTGAGGTGAGCGGTGGCCCGAGCCACAGTACCTTTCGATCAGGTTCATGGCTGTTATGATGGTGGCGATTTGCGAATTCTTGTGTGATTGCTCCATTGTAAGCATCTTATCTGTTGGATAAGTTGCGCATCCCGTTAAATAACAAGGGCAAGGAGAGTATTTGCTGGTGTATTTTTCATCAGTAACACCATAATGTTCAATTAATTTGATAATCTTTTCTGACATTTCATCAAACTTGGAGGATGGTCCTGACCGGCGTCACCCGAACTGTCAACAGTGTGTCACTGAATGGATTACCCTAAATCGTCAGGAGCGATGTAACAGCGAAGTTATGACAGACGTACTTGTGAACGTATTTAATGCATAAATACATTTTGATTCTCACAAAATAGACTGAAAGGTTGTCAATTTTCATGTTGTGGTTCAAAAGTTCCATGAAACTGGCCGTAACAGTACAAGTAAAACACATTGTGGCTGCTTTGTTGCGTCACATTACACAGAACAGTAGAACTCCATGAGAAGTTTAGACCATGTTGAAACGAACCAATGTTATCCTCAATTGAACTGATATAAATAAAACGCATTCACATAGCCACTGAATTTCTGTTGTTAGTCAGTTTATCAGGGATACACAGCGTGCGTTACCAAGTTTGTCGGGCAGCTCCCGATAGGACAGAAACGGTATGATGAAACCAAGTAGCTTATGGTCAGGTTAAACAGCGGTCAGTAGAGAGGTCAAGATAAATTGAACCTCAGCTTGATATATGTTATCAATGATGTTCTTTATGTCAACTGCAGGACTAAGCGAAAGTTTGATATCTCGCTATCATGAAATTTATGTCTTGTTGATGTTGCTACATTAAATAGGTCATTCCAAGCACCTGGTAGAAATTCCTGGGATTGTCTTGTAGGTAGGTTTAGATGAATAATGTGGGTTATTTGATAAGTCAAACAGGCAATAACAAATGAACCTGGATCACTGGAAAGTATTTCCGTATATCGTATGTCTGAAAAACACAGTTTACGAGATACAGGGCTGAGACGTACTAAAATAGTTTGTGAAATTCATATTCTCAATACCAGTGTATGATCCACTCTTGCTTATGATAAGCAACTCGCACTGTGCTCCTCATTATTGTCCTCACGTGTAGTCATACTTGCACACGGTTTGACCGTCGCATTAGTACTTCCAGTGTGTATCGTTTAATGTTGCCCGTTGCGCTTTAAGCCGGAACATAACAGTATAGTTTGAAGGTACATAATTAACTATGGCAGAAGAGAGTATACACAAGTCAGACATACGCAGACATGGTTGTGATGGGTAGTCGGTTTTACGGACAAATATGAGTGGAAATTATGGCAAGCCATCAGCAGTTTTTGAGGTAGATCGTGACAGGTTCAACGCCTTCGCAAAGAACATTGAAACTGTTGAAGCTACAGTACATGAAGGATAGAGTTACTGAACGAAATTCACCAACGAAGGTAACAATTGGCAACAAAATCGAAGGATTCTGACCTGGTCTAACCCCTACAACCGCCCCGAGCCTCACAAGTGAGTAAAATGTGCCCAAGTACAACCAACGCTCACTTTGTCTACAGTTCAAGATAAAACCCTGTCAGTGTGCTTGTGGTGTCTTGTTTGGACCACTGGAGAAAGCGATTTACTGGGGTCCAGAAACGCACTATTCGGTGAGGTTTACTATATGTCGAAATATGTCGAAATCTAAAATCATTTACCTGAGTGGTGGAAGTTGGCATGTTCACAATATAGCATTGGACCTGAAAACGAAGAACGTTTTAATATCAAACGAATAAACTCGCTGTCTCCTGAGTACCATGTTATCTAAAATTTGTTCCGATTATGCATGTCTGTGACTGGATGGTTCGTGGGGTTAATAGATATCTAAGCCGTAGAGGTTTATCCTAAATGGGATAGGACATCCTAATCGTGCAGCAGGCACTTTATGCACAGTATATAAGGAAGAGTGGAGGTGGTTATTTCAGTGAAAATCAAGCGGTTCTCAATGTTAACAAATCGTGCTCCTATCAGTGTTGTCGAAGTACCAGAACGTATATCGTTATTTTGCAGTAGATAGCCAGATCACTGCTCAGTCGGAGGTCATTTCGGCCCGAACACAAAACACAGTGCGATCAATCAGTAGGTTAATAATGTACCGAGGAAATCACGATAGTAGTCTACGACCAGTGCGGAAGCATTCGGTAGTGAATGGGACACAACCAGTCAGAATAGGTATAAAAGTCTACCAGTCGAGTGGTCCCGTTCGCTCAAGCCATCACACTTCAGCTACGTGGAGACTGACAGCTGTACAAGGATAACAGATCAAACAGTGAAAACAGCCATATTGGGCGATCGATGATTTCCGAAGTTTAAATATACGCACGTGTGTAGGTTCAACGAAAACAGGTTTTAATCAATGTCTGTCGTTCACTGGATTCTTTTTGTAATTTTGAGCAACAGTGTCTTTTAGTAACTAACACATAAAGATGGGTAAAAAGAAACTAAGCGATCACATCAGTTGCTTCGACTAGATCCTGCGTCAACTGTCGGAAAACCAGTACGAAGTCTTCAGCCAGCTACACCGACTGTACATACACGTAACACTCAACTCTCTTGACCAGACAACCTATTGCATTCAACAAAACAGAATGACAATCGGATTGCTGTCATCTCTGTTTGAGGTAGCACCCCTATAGTGACCAGCACACCACTCAAACATATCTGTATTGAGCGGTGCGTAACCAGCAGACTTGAATTTGAAATTCTGCCGTGTTTTGCTTGTGGTCTGGTCTAACAATCACATATGGATGTGGGTATGTGTGCGCTCGTTTATGTGAGTACAGGTAACCATGCCACTTGCGCTGCAGCATTGCGTCATCTCCCGGCTGGGTTTGGTCGACCTTTTGCTTGCGTGAATGTCACAAGGCCTAAATAAAGAAGACGTAAAGGATCGATAGACGTTAGATGATGGATCGACGACCGTTTTGACTGATTGACGCATAGGGTTAAAGCATGATGCACACAGGTACATACTTACAAAAATTGACACACACACACACATCAGCCTTAGGGTGACAGCTAGGTAGCTTTGCAGATGGTGGCAGTGCGTGTGGCCAGGCGTGTGAACTGTGATAGCTGGCAATGAAGCTCGATGCACAGTGCATCTGTTTTGGTGCGTGGTACAGGAGAGCAGAGAAAGACGACATGAACAATCGAGCCGGCAAACGAGTGCGATATGTCCATGTCAAGAGGTCGTGTTTCGTAGATCGTGTTCGGGTGTCATGCCAGTGGCGAAAGTTCGGATTAATGTAGACAGTTAACAGAACGCGACAACAAACTGGCCTCAGTTGTTATAGGTGCATGAGCACAGGTTTCAGCAGGACATATAGGGTATTGTGGGGAGGGGAGGCTCCGTTTGTCTGTGTCCGAATTGTGAATGGTCAACTTTTTCATGTAGTCAATCACCACCCGCTGTTTGACCGCATCCGAATTGAAATTAGCAATCATCAACTCATCAGAGTGATGTGTATGTGCGATATGGCTGCATAGCGCATGTGTAAACCAGCCTTCCGGGTCAAGTGCTAAGTAGCCACGCAATCACAGTCACCATGACGATTAATAAACGATGCGGTACCTTATTTGTTTATTTGTGTGCACATCAACCTGAGCGTATTCCAATCTTAAATGCGTTCAACAAGCTTGGACAGTTAAACTTGATTGGCACTATTCGGGTACTGCGCATTCCGAATAACGGCATATTGGGCCAACCATTTTGTAAGTCTCTACATTCGTTATACGAACGCTGTCCTCAAAACGGTACATACATTTCAAATATCCTAGATTTATACCATAGGAGCCTTTGCACAAACACTTCGGTTTGTACCGAGGCCTTACAACTGCTTTAACCGGGAAGTTATTCAGTTAATAGATACATACACAGATTTTCCCCCAACACAACGGAACGTCATGTGACAATTCACTCACCTTTATCACCTCTGTTGGGACCGGTTTCGCCGTTTATCCTGGAAGACGGACTGTTTGAATGCGGTTTTCCTGTCCTGGAACCCAATAACTCCTGTCCCCTGACGGACGGTGATCCGGAACGCTCATCACGACGCAACAACATCTCTTGCATAAATTCGTCTACCTCGGCTGCGTCTTCCTCTTCGCCCATCTCCTCCTCCTCGCTCCTGTCCTCCTCGTCATCCACCGCCAGCTGCGAGTTCACAACGCTCGGGTCTGAACTGCGGATCTCTCCGGTGGTATTCTGTTGGCCTATTGGAACGATGCTGGCACTATTTGCATGTCCACAAATCCCAGCCATAGCAGCAGCAGCAGCGGCCATCATAGCCGCCAAGGAGGATGGTTGTGGGGTCATAGCTGCATGAGGGCCCGAGCTGTTCATGGAATGTGAAGGTGGAGGTGGTGAAGCAAAGTTCAGATAGCCTGACAAACCACCAGTGTTCGAGTAGGCTCCACTCTGAGTGTTGGTGACCAAGTTTCGCAACGGAGATGTCATCGACACCGAGTCTGCAGAGTAATTTAACTTTGATTGCGAAGGTGGTACTCCGAGTTCACCACCGCACAATTGTGTGTGACTTGGTGGACTTGATGAGTGTAAGGCAGTAGGTTTTCTTTCTCCACCGTGGTTGGACGAATTAAGCAAGTCAGTTATTATGCTTGTGTTGAACGAGCTGCTGACTGCTTGCGAGGAGGGTGGTGCACATGTGACTCCTAGAGGAGTCCCCGTACCAGGGAGGTTGTATTGAAGCATCCCTGCAGCTTCAACCTGCTGGCTACACCAGGCAGATAAGGCGCATGCCAGTGCGGATTGGTTCGGATCGGAACTAAGGAAGTTCAATGGCATGGGTAGTGAAGACAGTTGATTACTAAGCAAAGGGTTGGTCATGGTTGAATGACTGTTCGCGGCACCGAATGGGGAACAGTTCAACAGTGATTTCGATGAGACTGAAGGTGCTGCGTGTCCAGAGCCAAACAAGCTGTTTAGTGCCGGGTCGACATCCATATGCTGTTTGGAAGACGGCCTCAAATGGTTAGGCGTTGAGTTGGATGACAGTGCAGCAGAGAGCAGCTTAGGACTTCGACTGTGGGCCATCTGATATGGAGCCGGTGAGATTGTAGTTGAAGCTGGTGATAGAATTGGTGGGAAACCGGAGCACAAAGGTGTCCGGTGGGCTTCGCCAAAGAAATAGCCTGGAGGAACGTTGTTAGATGAACCATTCAACTGTCTGGCGTCATCAACCGGACCAGTTCCAGTATCACCAGGAGCAGTTGCAGCGGCAGCAGCAGCTGCTGCTGCTGCCGCCGCCGCAGCTGCAGCAGCTGCTGCAGAGGCGGGGCCTGCAAAAGGCCAACAACCACTGGACATCAGTGCCGATAAGATTAACGGGTTCACACTGGCCTGACTGAGAGGATTGGTCAGCTGATGCTGACTAGATTTTGACACCAGATGCGTCGGATGTGTAGGATACGCTGCTGCTGAGGTTGATGATAAAGGGCTTACTGAGCGGTTGTGTGCAGAAGGAAACGCTGTCTCCACAGTACCTTCCAACCTGCCATCTGTGGGAATTTTTCCCATAACATTTAACGGACAGGACAGTTGCGTCGATGAAAAAGGAAAATTTTGGAAAGGATTGATTCGGGAGTGATTGAACGAAGGCAATAACCGGCCGATCTCTTTTTGCGCAGAGCCTGGCTCGGTCTCGCGATCTTCCATGAACCGTTTATGGTGGGACTGAAAAGAGGCCTCACAACTAGAATGCCGTTTCCTTCTTCGTCGACTGTACAAGGAATTAGTGGGGAGACATTCAGCGGATAAGTGCTCACTTTGGTCGACTCGCATGATATTGTTTGTGTCGATCTGACTTATCTGCTCTTGAGTAGCATGGTTAACCCGTGTGTAGGATAAGTGAGAACGATGAGAAGTGTAGGGAACTGGAGCCATAAGTGCTGCGGGTAAATCCGATTTTTGAGCATCAGATGCGACGAACTAGGTGGGAGAAAGAGTACACAAAATAAGTATGAGAAATGACCACACAATATTTCAAGTGTTATTATAAGAAAGCGAAATAAATAAGTCCGTTAACGCGTTGGACTGGAAGAACGACCAATATATTGCCGTTGGACCTCCACCGGACACGGACTATCCGCTTAGTCTTCTATCATCCAAAACGCACATCACTGTGTGACATACACTCCTTGTGTACATACACGATAAACCTACATCGGTGGGTGCGAATACTTGCGTCATGGCTCAGTTGTCTTACAAACAGGAGGAAACTGTCTGCAGTTACGTACGCTGGACAGTTCAGAAGAAGTTCGTATAGTACAATAAAAACCATGGTGAGGTAACCAGTAACTGCAGCAGTGGAAAACTCGATAACATTTGAAGCAATCAAATGGGATGCCTGGCAGCGGCCACAACAGTATGGCGTACGCATCATACTTACCAGTGACTCAACAAAGCGAGATGTTTATTGGTCAGTTCACATTACGAGTTGCCAGTCATGTGTTGGCGAGTTTAATCCGGAAATCCAGCTCATAACGCAGATAGGTTGTAATGTAAACATGCGTTGTTGCTCTATTCTGTTTGTTTGGTTAATATTGCTGGTTCCCGTACTTTACTCGTCATTTATGTAGGGCTTGACCGATTTCCCTCAGTAACTGCGCAATAGCCTATAGATTTTTAACCAAACCCTATGGTCGTGCTGAATTACCCTTCTAAATGTCGAATTAGTTGATACCCTAGTTTGCCCTCTTGATACACTATTGTCAGTACAGCTCAGTGTAAAATAGGCGTCCCTACCACAAGTCACTAACTACCTAAAGATATCCTGGTGGGTGAAGAAAGAGACCTGGAGACCATTCTGTGTGCTAATTAACATGGTTTCAGGACTGCCAGCAAGTGGTTCATTCATACTCACCACAAATACGTGTGTTTATTGAAATCATTCATACTCATTCAAACTATAGTCATCAGTGCGTATTGTCTGTCTGTCGCCTTTCATTTCGAAGCTTATATCCAAAAGACTGGTCATCAAGTGGACCTGATTATCCACTATCGAATGTTACTGATAGGTAGTGCGGGTGTCTAGAGTTTATTCAAAAAAACCTGAAGTTAATTATGACCTAGTAGTAAACATAGCTTTCTCAGATAACTTCGTAGACAAGTGGCGAGTTCAAACGAAGTCAAACGGTTTGAATCGTCCCGTCCTTGTAATCACACAGTCGGATAAATCTGTCCGAAGTTTTAACCCTAACAACGCTGCCGCCATTGGCAGAATCCGCAGAGCATCGTTATGAAGAAATTGAGGTGGGAAATGATGGTTGTCTTACAGAAGACGTATTTAGACACACATATCAATGACTTTTCGGCCTACGTTCTCACCTTTCACTTTCAGATAGCGGTTGATTTGACACTCACCCTGATCTAGTCCGAGATTGCATGAAGCACTGCATAGTATATGGGGGACACATTTTTGTCACATGATCCGCCCACTGATTACAAACTGAACAAGACATAAACTACCCAATTAACCGAGAAGAATCAGTGTTCGCGGATTCTGTTGCTCTGACCACATGTCTCGGGGATTTTCAAATAGTTCACAACAGTACGAATTGAACCCTAACTTGCTGACTGTTCGTTAGGCGTATGAACACTTGTACAATACATGTAAACAATAGTGAAGTTTAGAAACTCATAGCCCCGATTATACCCTTTGAATCCAACCTAATCGGCCGAACCCGAAGTAGTGCATGTTCATTTTTCCCCAGTTAACTAAAAACGTATATGAATGATTAGTGGTGTTCAACTGGCATCTGTTCTAATTCTTCAATAATCATTACAACCAATCAATACATTACTTTTTTAAGTTTGAGGATGCTACTAAGTTCAATCTCTTTTTTTTCCAGTGCAAACGGAGGACCCGAACACAACACACAATGAACCCCTTTGGTCACAGCAGTTTGTATCCTCACGGTAAACTCAAGTTCTCTATTTTCTTCGAACAAATCTGTACAACCATGATGATAAATATAGTTGAACGCGAAAGTGGCAATCAGACATGAGGGGTGTTCAGCCTGTATCGTTCAAAGCTGCTGGCTATTCATCAGTAGTTCGGTGAAATTCAGTGATATCTGTCACTTCAACCTGACTGAATACTCTTCATCACGAGATCATTGATGTAATGGGTCTCCTGTCGAGAGGTTTGAGCAAGTTGAGTGGTTCACATCCTACCGGAAGATTTCTCTGTAAGAAGTATTAATGTCTTGCCATAACAGGTCACTTACTATGTATGACGAATATTCAGTCTCAAGGTTTGAGGTCACCCTTTAAATACATAGTTGCAAGAAAAATGGGAAGTAATCACAATAACAATTGTGACAGCATTGCACCAAGTAGTGAGTGTACGATTAAACTTGTAAATCGCCACGCGTATGTGCAGGATAATTTGTGACGATATCGTTACATATGCTTATTGGTTAGTTGGTGAAACCAATATAATGTTATTCAAGTATTACACCAAAAAGTTTGCAAAGTCGATGCGTTTGATAATTTGACGGAAAAAAATTGACTGGATCAAAAGAATCTACTCAACTGAAACGTACACATATTTTTACTTGGATCCTCAAAGCAATACAATTGATAGGTTTCATTTAGACCTACAAAACCCCCAACTGCAGTTTGGCAAATTAACTCCACATACACAAACACACACACGTCCGCACGCGTACCCCGGCCATAGGAAGGAACCAATGGGTTGGGTTAAGTAGGAACTGTGAAACCCAACTCAATCAACACCAGTAGACGTGGCACATCTGATCGATACCAGTGTTGAATGAGTGGTTCGTGTTTTGAAGCTATTCCGATTTATAAAACGCTCATTTCTTTTTGTCAATCATCCTGATGAATGTGTGTGCGCGATCTCTTTTATTGTGCTTGTGTGTGTGTGTGTGTGTGTGTGTACAAACGTGTATAACCAACACAATGTGACAGGTGTTATAAAAGTGTTCTGTTTACAATTTGATGCTCACAGTGTACCAACACTCATTGGCTTTTGAACATACACACCTTGATATGTGTACATGTCATTTAAAAGTCGGTTGGACACATGTTCCAAATAGTGACTAAGGTGGATAGGTCAAGAGCGAGTAGACGGGTGGACGGGAATGGTATCGGATCCCAATAGTAAACAAACCAAAAAACATGACCTTATTAGACGGGTAAAATTGTGAGCATACAACCCACTTGTTTGTAAATAAATACATTTTATGTTTTGCTCCAATACAAGTGACTAATTCGTCTGAGAGAAAAACAACCGTGTTAGGTGATCACCACGATAACCCTTCATTGATAGCTTGATAAAGACGTTATAGTATATTTTGTGCTTAAAAATCTTTCTATGGTGTTATTCATTCGTTTTCTTTTAGGGACCTAGTTAGAACAAAACTTTTTATTCGCGATATACATCGTTACACTTCAGTGCAATAATGCGATAATCATCTGAACGAATCACCTAATCTCTGGAGACTATACAGGTGTTACTGGGGCTGAGATGGGCTGACCGACTGATTGTTTGATAGTCAGAAACGGACTCAGGAAGCGTCAGGTTTTAAACTGAAGAGACAAGTTATCAACATGATTCAAACAAATACATTAGCACATTGTCCACTTCGTTTATCTGTGATGCTTTCTCCGCAACTGGTTGACGGTTCAAGAAGCCTAAAATGAAATCTTTGACATACTGCTATATTCCCAAAGAAACCGTAATTGTGTAACTCATACATCGAGACAAAGAAGAGAAATGAAGCTATTACACTGGATCCGAACACAGTGTAAGGATCTAGGACAGCATGCCTCCTGACCGGGTTGATGCAGTAACCACCGGGCGGACCACAACAGTGAAAGAGTATTAGAACGATGGCGAGATGTACAGCAGACAGACAATACATGCAGGAGTGTATGGCACAGACCTACAGTGAGCATGCAATAATTCGACTCGATTACGATACATACCAGTATGAATCCTTGCATGGCACCAAGATTCCAATGCACAATTTCTCTTTTCACATTCTGGTCGACCGCCAAAGTGACATTGAATAAAAAAAACCATATGAACGGTTCTACTTTTGGTGACTGGTTGATACCTATCCCCAAATTTAATATGGTATTTTACAAATTAATATTTTTAGGATGACACAGTAATTGTAGTTGATTGGATTTTTGTTTCAGTTCAGTTATATTTTGTCGGATTGACTAGCAGTTCACACATACCTTGCAAGATCGTCAACTATTTTACAGATAGCATTTTAGCAATAAGTCAAATGATGTCCATTTTTGTGCACAATCAGTTGAGGTCATAAAGTTTACTAATGTTCTTCAAAACCTGCTTATGTTTAACGAACGAATGAAGGAAATTCGGAACTGACCGTTACAGATTAACACCACTCGAGTGTATGTTCTATCTACTGGAGGCGGTATGGCATGATTCTTCTGTTTAACCTCAGAATCTCGACGACACACTTCAATAATGCGCTTTTCATCAATGAATCAAGGTGAGTTTAACCCACATTTTTTCATTCTTACGTTTGGACAACCATCAGTTTGGTATCAGTGTCGTAACTTTTTGTATGGTTATTAAACCAGTACGATCCAGACGAGTTTAAATCAAGATATGCCAGTCGGGTATCCCATTCTAGAACTTCTATTTAACACCCAAGGTGCCACAGTGTTGTGGCGACAGACGTGTGTATCGGGGCGACAACTTGACGTAAGATTTCACTCTCCTATGTACTTTGCCTGAGAACCGGCAGAGAAAATCCAAGCAGTGTGCTATCTTCGCGTGAAAGCACATCCAATTATTCTTAAGAAAGTGTCTAGTCAGTCAGATTGAACATCTCCTAGTTGGCGAGGTCTAGACAAGCCCACTGAAACGTCTGTACAATGTGACTTCTCATTCACTGTTAGAGTAGACTTATTTGCCTTCATCTGAGGACATTCTTGTCATCCCATTTCTACGGATACTAAGGAACTGTCCGGCACTCCAAATAACTGTATTAGATCTGATGGTAATCAAGGAACTCACCGTTTCTCTCGTTTAAATCAGTCCCTGAGTTCAAGCCTCCCACTACGGTTTATGTAATATAGTTAAATCTCTCAGGAACCAACTGACGGCTTACCTAAATATTTGTTGTAGCTTGGTAATTTTAATGTTACTAAGCGTACTTGTTTTATAGGCTAACATTCCATCCTTTATACTCTGTTAAAGTTGATTTTTTTAGTTTGGCCAGATTGAAATTAATTCTACCTGTTCACCTAATTCATCCGGTGCTCCAATTTCGGCCAGCTCATGCTCCTTCGACCAAATTACAACCTTTCAGCATGCTTACGGATAACCAGCAGTGAACATACTTTTCTGAGTGATGAAGTACGTAACCATGGTAATGTCACGAGCACAGCTAAGTAGTTCTTCCCAAATCACGTTCTACTAAGATAGTGTGCAACAATTTCAGCTGACTGGATGCAAACAATACATATACAGTGACCCAATGTGGCAGATTTGTTTGTAAAATATTGTCGTGCTGGTCGTGGATTGTATGAACAGTCCAGCTTCCACATCAGCGCCATTCCTCGGTTCTGGATAAGCGATCTTGTTAGGAATTAAACACGGTCCACTTTACCTGTTTTCCCGGAAACAATCCTCACCCAGAAATACTAAAAATACACACCGGACTGTAAACTGCTACATATTTATAAGTTAAGTACTTGTACGAGCTGTACAGTACTACAAAGAAGAAACGCTCCACTGCAGTGACTACATTCGTTTGATCCAATAGCGCCCCCATGGGAATTTGGGACGAAAAACGGACCAACTCCAGGTACCACCGGGGATCACATTTCTGGCCCTAAGTTCACTCTGTTTGCATAAGGGAAACAGAGGGGTTCAATAGTACAGTTTTATTTCTCAAAATGTGGATTCCAATCTGAGGGAACCAGACGACCTGACCATTTTGCTTAAACCCGTGTTGATCCACTCTGGTGTCACTATCTCAATGTTTACTAGCTAACCTTTTGCTCTATCAAATGCAACACTGTGCGGATAGAAACTGCTCTCCTCGTTCACCAGCAACGTCGCAGGTGGTTAACAAATGACTTCTAAAATACGGTACTAACTTCGAAACAGGATAGGTGCTCCACACAACATACAGTCACACCACACACTTTTCAAAGTAATCAGACCAATCTTTGTTCTCTCCATCGAGAGAGTGACCACAATGTGGGTGGCGTTGATTTCCGTTGGTCCAGTCCTATTTTATGGAAATATAAATAATTATCTGACAGCCAAAACATCCATTCTGTTGCACTCCAACTATGAGTTTCCACACACATGTCCTATCCAACTTTTGACCGCTATAATCACTTGCTTTTAACGTCAGGCTTTCATACACATCTTCACATAACATTACCGCGCACTGTTCAAATGCTGAACCAATTCGCGTAGAATTGAGCGGCTGTCGGACAGTCCAGTTAACGGGACAACGACTTGCAGGTATTTCAGTAGACGCTAACACTCTCCTTCTGTGTATAGAGAATGTTATCTGTATTACTAAGTACTTGTACACCTTACCAATATATGGTCGGGGATTTGATTTGATGTCAAGTCAAGCAACGCTCAAGTCTGATCGTAGCCCTGGGATTCAAATAAACTGTCCATCTAACCTCCTCCGGAAAGGAACGCTAGACTCAGTTTTCGTCCTTGTTAAGGCTACTTCGTACTCGTCCACGAGGTGGCACTGACTTATTCAGTCCTGAGACGAAATCAGTTTCTTAAATTGGATGAAGTCAGGCCAGCTGATAGATAGCTGATGGATAGCATCGTGATACGGCAGCGAAGCAACTCCATTGGTTAGTAACTGAAGCAACGGGTTGCGAGTTTCGCAAGCAATCATGTGAACACACAGTATGAGTGGATCGGTAAGGTGACCACGCGTGTTACAACAGTGAGAGAAGATATGCAATTCACTTCTTGGATGAAATGGAATAACGGTCATCATGTGGGACTCGGATGAGCATCGAAAACTTTGATTTATCAACCGGGCCGACAACCATTGTTCGGTACCGAAGACTTCTTTAATTCAGTTATTGTTTAACCTGTCGGCCTTTTGCACACCACACTGAACTACACAGTCAGTAAGGCGAACTATTCGTGTTTTACTGTGAAAAGTAGTCACCTATCTTTTGAGATGAACTACTCAGTCTGCCTGATGACAATTAACCAAGTCGGTTTGCACGTGTTTTACTGGTTGGTATGCCATTTGGGCGGCGATGCTAGTGAAGTGGGGTTAGCACAATAGCCTTAGTGAGTGACTTTCAGTGCACCTTAAACCGTTCAGCTAAAAATTGTTGGTATGGACCAACTGTCATTACCGAGGTTTGGCTCTGTATGACTACAGTCGAAACACAGCTCAAAGGGCGCTAAATTACGAGCGATTTAGGGAAAGCGATATCGCAACTAACAACCGATTAAATAACACATGGTTAAATTGCGTACACACACACAGACACACACGGTGACCTTGAAGATTGAAAACTCAAGTCTTGCGGTTTGCAATTAAGCCAGAATGCTGAATCGAAAATAAACAACTTACCGATCATGTGACCGTCAGCCTTAATTGTCACAGCTAGTTACTGACATAAGTACGATTACATGACGTTGGAAATACATACACTACACTGGCACTTACACATGCTTGTACACACAAATGTGAACCCTTACGTGAATGTTCCCAGCCTACTTGAGTAATATTCAAATCGAAACGTGTACTCCAGTCTGAATGCTAGCCCACTCTGTGTTCAGTTCGCCTCGATTCCATCAGGCTCAGAGAGTTAACTCACAAAGATGACACATGATAGTGATTAATCTGCTAACGACGAGTACCATTATGTTCACAGTTCGAAGAAAGTCGCGCGAGTTACCAGTGTTTGGAATGGAAAGTATGTATTAGTGTGTAATTTAAATGTACCCATTCGTCGTAAATGCGTTTGAGTGCCTGGTTACGAGCACACACGATGTAACATTGAAATCGTTAGTAGACAGTATCATTACGTATGGTGTTTAAGATGGTTGTGCTAGTGATTACCAAGATACGAGATTACACTGTTCTGTTCCTTGGTTCTCTCATTCCCCGATTGCTGCCTGGCACTCAGTTCGTGTATTTGAATGAGTAGTATGAAAAACAGAAAACGGATTAAAAAATTTAAATTATCAAGCACAGGGTGGTTTTTTAACCTGATGACATCTCAGTGCAAGTAAGATTATGTTCATGGATGATCTGATATGAGGTGACTGATTGTTCGGAGAATTTTCCCCAGTTTAAGCAGGTTAGCGTAAGCAAATTGATGAAATTTACGGGTTAGTTGCCATCGTTTTCATCATGTCTCTGGATTCATGCAGTCACGCTAAAATTATTCAGTCTTCATTCTGTTTATCAACCGAATGATTGGCAGACTGACTTTTAATAAGCCTTGTTTGACCATTCGACACTTTTTCGAACCCAGGCAGAATACAATCACTGAGCCCCTTATCGTATCCGAATCGAGGCCTAAGGAGTACTTTTTAAGGCATGTTTCGATCAAAATACTCATTTTTGTAAGCAAGCAAAAAATAAACCAATGCGCTATTTGTTACCATGACAACTCAGGGACAAAAACAACTCACTACATACTTGCACAAGTATACCCTAAACCGTTGTTCAACTTGCTTCCAGATGCAGCTTGAGTTCGGTTTGGTCAGTGATGTCGCAGCTTCGACTCAAAATCAAATTAATTAGACAGGTTCACAATTGACTGACCACTGGTTTCAGTCTGTTGTATTCGTTACTTTTTAAAGTTCGAACCCCATAAGCTCATCCACGTAATTCCGATTACCGGAACCGTTCTTACTAAAACGTGAACTGTAATCCGTCGATTGGTTTTCCTGTGTGTTGTTCGGCATCAGTGCATCGATTGCGTTCACTGTGAGAGACAAGATGAAAATTTGTACACATCAAAAGCTTATTGTCTGATCTCAACCTGTTCCGGCAATATGGTATGATTTGGAAAATCCGGGATAGATCAACTAAAGCATTTCATGGTCAGTCAACCTTTTTGAAACAGCCTGAACAGATCGGTTCACCATCCTGCGAGTTACTTCCTCGTTGCGGTTTGCAAGGCCTCATGTGTGCACTCAGCTGTGATGATGAGTTGCTAAACATTGCGACTAATGTTATTCGCATAGGTTGCTAAAGATGGATAACAATCATGTTTCGAAGTCCGAAAGGGCGTTTATCGATCTGCATCGTTCCGGTAACAGAAGAATACAAGCGTCCCAATGAGAAAACTTGATCCAATTGATCGAAAAATGTCCGTCAAACATTTTTCTGCACGTCAGTGTCCAGGTATTATAGGAACTCTTGCTGGACAAACAGGCTGTAACGTATTGGCAGTTAACGAGACACACCTGAACATCCCTATACCCTATCGGGTTCTTGGATTATGACGTGTTCCTGCACCGTTGGACTAGCGCAGTGTTACTTAAGGAACAAGCGGTAACCAGGATAACAACAGAACTGCACAGAGATCTGGAACAATTGATATTCAGGATCATTTTAGTCGACTGAATATAGCTTCCTGGTCGAAGACCTAGAGACGCACAATAACCTCCAGTAGGGGGACAACTGAAAATGTTAACTAAAATCGGTTCCTGTTGGACAGGGTCTCTATTGAGGCTGAAAACGCAGTCAATGTAACCAAGGTGTGCAAGACTCTAAAAAAACATTCCTATGACTCACAAACAATTCGTTAGGACTATTTTCGCGATACACCTCTCCCTGGATAGCATACAGTTTAAGCTACATTTATATCCCAGTTCTAAAATGTTCTTCATATGATTGATAGCAAATAAACGTGGTTTCTCTACGCATCATATTGTTTGTGATCGGCAAACAGGTTAGTTCGTAAGAGTATCCTCATCTCTGTCGGCTCGCAGAATAAGCAGACTCGCACAATATCTCATTAATGTCATAGAATATGCACTGTCCCTGATTAGTTTGTTTACTCCTTGCTACATCATCCATGCACCACAGTGTTTCCATTTCGTTTGTTCACTTCAGGAGTATTTAGTGATTGTGCTTTACTGAAATCAAACTGATGGACCAACTCTGAATACCTGAGGTGTTGTGCTCCTTTCATAAATTAAACCGCATTGCTGGAAAGGCAGAAACGTCCATTTCGGCATTTTTCTCATATTAACACCGTCCCGTTTAGTAATTCAGTACGTTCTATTCATTCACTGTTTGGTAAGAGAAGTCAATACTCTACGTGTATTTGTTCCACGGTAACACTAACCTATCGACTGACATGCAGTTGAGAAAATCGGTGTTGTGCATAGTTAATTAGTTTTGACCACTGTGTCAAGATTAGCGGTGGTTAATAAAACAACAACTGCGAATCGTGTTGGGTTAGGAAACTGGGGTTAAAGCTTCGAGTACAGGTCATTCGGCTGATTATCAAGCGCTGCCCACTATCTACTATGGAGATGCAGTTTCGAATGTAACCGTACGAAAAGTGACATTTGTTCTAGCGAATCTGATGAGATCGGAGTAACAACCACGTTGAGTAACCTGAACTTCTTGTAGAATGGTCAGATCAACTGCCTCGCATAGATTGGATTCCAGAGTTTGATAAACAAGCTGCTACTCTGTATGAGTTCTCTGTAGAAGCAGAACGATTGTGAACTGTGGTGTTATCACAAGCCACTCCTCGGAGGATCCTAGAGTTCAACAGAGGCTCCACTGAACCGAACAGAAGCAGTTTGTGTGAGAAAGTGGTCTTTCCTGAGAGAAGTCTACAAAAGTCTACTGTATAGGCAAGATTGAGTAGGTCTCCAGATATGGCTCAGAACCGTAAATAGTAATATCTGTGTGAATAAATGTTATTTTCTGAATATGCCTGTAGTTGATTTTCATCCTATTCCTCTCTTTTCTTCTTTTCTCCCCTTTCGTTTTGACAAGACAGTTTGACAAAAACAAGCACAAGTCAACTTGAAATATATCCATTTTCTGATTTTGGTCGAAAACTCTTTCACTCATCTGTCACAAATCAAACCAAATCTTGAACAAGCCTTAACCAAATTTACTGGTCACTTCATGTAATCTAGGATTAACTCCGTTCGATGAATAAAACCGCGTTCGTAATTGTGGATAAAAGGTCGAACATTGAACGATTTGAAAACAACGCTAGAATCTTGGTTTGCCTCAGCAATCATTCAAAAGAGTACATGTCACCATCGACGTTAAATTTGTTTGGACATATCGGACACTATCTCGTGTGGAAGCTTGGTTCTACTGCAGATTTTTTGATATACTGTTCTGTTTGTGTATGACCGCGATGCTTCCAATTGCTTACACCTGGTAAATGCGTTTTGGGATCGTTGCAAACCTCGGGTATATAGATCAGTGCACAACCAAAATGATCTGAGGTAAGGAGATCTCATGACTACAAGTGTTTCAAGTTGGTATGTGCTGAAAATGATAAGAGACGATGTTTCAAAAAAGTAACTAAAGACAGCCTTGTCACAACACCGGCAATAACTTTCTATGGAACTCTTGACTATGGGTTATGAACCAATCATTCTTCGTTACAACTGCCTATTCTCCGAGAAATCTCATTTGTTATAAAGCGTCCAGGAAAGCCGTTCCATCATTATCTTCGGCATAAAGCTGCATCCGATTACGTGAAGGAAGCTCACCTTCAGTGTCTCAAGGACACAAAAGAAATAGCTACCATACGTTTCGAAATACTAGTTGTCGTGTTAGGAGTATTGCAAACAAATGGATGACATTTAACTTACAATTAAGTTACAATTAAAAGGTATGGGCTAAATTTCGCTCCGCTTTAGCTGAACATATTTTGACAACGGTTTATCTCGCCGATGCTTCAGTCGAACGGCTAAAGGCTGAGATGAATGAGCGATAAAATAGTATAGAGAAATAAAGATAGTTGATCTCTGTAGATCGGGTTTATCTGCACATAGTTGGTGTTTGAGAACGGTAGAAAGACGAGAGCAAATCGGGTCCTGTGAGACCTGTTGTTTTGATGAACTACTTGTGAAACGAAAGACACTATTGGAATGTCGCGTCGAAGGCCTTATGGAAGGTGATTTACAGATGATGTTGAACTTTTACTTACAGGGAATTCAGATGTTCATTGGTTAATCTAGGACGCGAGATTTTAGCTGCCAAGATCTATTTGAATTCCGTGTTTGAACACCGAACTCGCGGATGAGTTCTCATCATGTGACAGCTAGGTATCAGTATCAGCCAATTCTGCTGATGATGTTTAAGATGGTGGTCACCTTGTCGACTATGTTACTCGAAAGGGAGGATAACACAAAAAACTGCTAAGGTGGTGTTGAATCTTGATATTTTCGTTCCTACCAGTACTTCGTGTAATGGCAATTTTATAAGCATGTGTACACGAATAGAGACCAAAGTACAGCGGACAAAATCTGCAGGTGTTGACCAACTGTTAGATGGTCCATCAAAAATAGACAGAGAAGAGTGACTTAATTTCTCATCAGCATGTTTTACTCGTGTAACTGTTTCACTGGACAGTTGCCCCCCAACAGAGTGATAACCAGAAAGTGGCTAGTAAATACCACCTTCCGAATTTTATTTGGTATTGACTTCTTTGGATAACTCAGTGAACACTGGAACATTGTCCTTGTTAAAGCTTGTCGGTTGTATTTTCTTTCCAAGCTGTCAAAACGCGAATGGGTTAATAACCACACCAATGACTCCATCCGATGCAGATAGATTTGTTGCATCTTAAGGTTTAATTATATTCGCTTATGAACAATACACAATTGGTCTAATCGTACTGAGGAGGAACATGATACTGAAAACACTGTTCAACGAGTTTAGTGGATTTGACTAGGAGGTACCGACATTGCGGTCATGGACTAGAGTTAACAAGAGCTTTATTAAATTTCCACTCAAATCTAAGG
This sequence comes from Paragonimus westermani, assembly GCA_008508345.1. Lineage (NCBI taxonomy): Eukaryota > Metazoa > Platyhelminthes > Trematoda > Plagiorchiida > Troglotrematidae > Paragonimus > Paragonimus westermani. The sequence goes on from QNGE01000433.1 coordinate 201,174, forward strand.
TTCAAACTGAGCACTGCTCACAAGCGAATGTGGTCGAGCTTTTAAGTCGTGTTGGCAGGATACCAACGGTGCAGTGATCAACGCTATTGTCTCAGGAAAACGTGAACCGGAGTTCCACTCTCGGTAGTAGTAACAACTACATAGGTTATTGTCGAGTTCAAATAAACAGTACAATTAAAAAATCCCGTTTTTATTTCCTAGTAATTCACCTCAATTCGAAAGCATCAATTGCACGTCACTGGTGTTCACTTTGTCCTAACAAAATCCCCTGGTATTCATCAGTAGCTAACGGGAAGTCTACCTGAAGGTGAAGGCTACGATCAAATGTGAGTAATGTTCAACTTGAAAACAATTTTATTTACGTTCCGTACATGGAGCGTACGGTTCTCTCGGCAAAAGTCATCTCTGTCTATTTTAAAGTAATTTGGTAAGGACAATCAATCAGCTATTATTTGCAGTAACCCAAGAACAAACTGAACTGGATAAGGTTAACCACGCATGAATGGTTTTGTTTGCCGCGGTTATTTAACATATCACAGCTACCCGTTACATACTGAATTAACTACAATAATTTAGACCGAAGCAATCGTCTCTAATTTGTCCATCAACACACAGGTCACCGACGGTGCAGTCTGTGCACATTTTCAAACAATGACGATTCGAAGTTCGGTTTATTCATAACGTAGAACCCAGAACCTACAGGTAACCTCTTTTCGGAAGTAACTGGAAAATCGCATTTCTGAACATTGGAAAATCCAACGTGAATTCCGCATGCAACTGAAATAGTCCCAATGGTTTTTATCCAGCACCTGAGCGGAAGTGTTCACAACCATCTCCAGAGTGATACATGTTTAGCCTAGAGATTATTCCCACTAACTATCTAGTCTGTCTATCCTATGACGTCGATCGCACTGTAAATTTACAGGATTCTTCATCAGTTCCAAAAGTTGACTCCCAGCCCAATTTCGTTCAGCATAAATTCAGAGGTCAGCAGCTTGACATTGGGACACAAACGGATTCACATCTGTTGTCTCCGCAAAAAGCGTGCGAATTCTGCGGTTAACAAAATTCAAAATATAATCATTCAGCGAAAAAGGTTTTACTCTCTTGGTCGTAACAACGAATTTGGTCAAACGCCTAAGCAAGTCCAAGATACACATGGGTATATGAGTCACTCGGAGGAAATATTTGTACGATCAAAAGGGGGAGCTTTCCGACTATATCTACGCCATCTCATCATAGTCATCATAGACAGCAATACATCAATGGTTCACACTTATGCTTAATTACCATCTAACTAAACGGCTTGATTTTTTATTCGAAAGTGCTCTCTACCGACAAGCACGGTTGCGCTCCAACCGAATTTCCAAGACAAGACGAGAAAAAATGGAGAAATTATACGGGAGTACTTTTTTTCAATACCACACGGCTTTTGTTAGGATGTAGACGATTCAATGAATACATGTGTATGAAATCCGCGATGTAGTGCATATGCCAGTGGCACTGTCTAGCCCTTGTCTTACACGAATCAGGGGGCGAACTCTTTCATGTGGGTACACCATTCCGATTATCCAAATAGGCACGCACCAACCACAAAAGACTGTCAGGACAACAGCCAAATACATTGACAAAGGTCTTGTAAATCAAACACTATTGGGGGCTTGAATCGTGTTAAACTGGACGTGTTTTCCTGCGCTTTTGAACCGAGCTAATACGAATGTGATTTTCTCGCTACAACAAAATCGTTACTGAACAGGTTAGTCTATGTGAACATTGTGATCAATAATGATCAACTGTACCATGCAGACTGAACACTGATTTGTCAAATGAACAAACCCGATGGCCAGGGGTCGATGCAGTCACACTGAGCATGAATTAGTCATTTATTGCTTGAAAAATATTTCCAAAAAATTGTTTTGTACATGTTCGTTTCAATCAAACTATCGCATCCGTGAACGTTTGCCAAGTTGCTCGGTAAACAGTGATACAAATTAAGAAACCAAATTCACAAATCCTTTCGGGACGTGTTCCAAGTCCTTAAATATCACGTCTAAGAATGAACATAATGTTGCAGGACAACGAGATATTATCATTGTAATTCAGCATACAATCTGTTTTTAAGTCACTTACAAACTGTGGCTAAGATAAACCTTGGACAACCGTGTTAGTGTCCAATGTAGACGTCGCTTACTGACAATCGGATGTCATGCATTGGCAGATCCAAGAGACAGGGTTCGTGCTAGCGCTGTTCGTTTCCATGGTTTGCGTGTATCTGAATTACTCTACGGGACACTGTGGGTACAATTTAACATACGTTCACGGAGTCATTGAATCAGTACGGAAACAGCTACCACGTTTACGATCTTCTGAATACCAATTGCGCTAACCCGTTAACTTCCGAGTAACAGCTTCTATCTGTAATCAGGCTGAATAAGTGAATTACATGGTGCGGTATCGGAAAATCCAGGGCGGGTAACAGCCGAACACGGTCAGCATGACTTAATTATTGACGGCTCCGTGTATGTCTATGGTATGGAGCTCCCGTCAGGACTGGGTACTGGTCACCCATCTGAATCAAATACAACAACCCACTGGTTCTAACTGAACTGAACTTGGGAGGTTCTGTTTAACAGGCCAACCCTGAGTTGACTACTGACAGAGATTGAAGGGGCCTATAAAAATTTATTTAGCTCCTTAAGTTCTACTGGTTCGATGTTGATGGCGGGAGGTTTGGATGAATGAAATATACATCTACTCTTTTCCCAGATTGCGACAAGTACAGAATGACAGCAAACCTACGTTACACATTAGTTGTCGAAAAGAACACTTTACTGTTCAGTTTTATTTTTGGTCAGCTGGACTTGTAATCTACCAGACCCTCTTAATATGATACTGAACGTCAGCCGATTTCTGTTTTCAGTCTATCAGAATTGGTATAATATCAACCTTCTCAAACCCATGTGTGCCTACGGATGTCGACTGCCTCAACTGGATAACCCAGGTGACCAGAGACGAGCCTGCCAACGGTACTAGATAGTAGGCGATTGCGATTCCCATAGAACCGTGTAATTTAGCGACGTCTTATTTGCCCCAAAGCCAACCGGTGTTTTCCACAGGCCGACGCAAAGACACTCACCTTCAGATCAGTGTGCCTGTCCATCTGTCTGCCAGCCTAGCTGAAATCTGACATGTGCACATCCCATGACAGTCATGACGAATCCATCCATTCATTCATCTATCCATCTTCTCGTCAGTTTGTTCGCACATTCATCTTATCTCGTAAGGTGATATAAATTTGAACTTGCCAGCCAGCAAACGGTCGGAACAGCTGTTAATTAGCAAGACCTGTCCACGTCCGATGGTGTTTGCAGGCATATATATGTTTGTATGCGATGCACGGCGTGACAAACACGTGTCCTACCAGCATCCCAAATGTGTTGACGCTGCTGACATCTTTAGACTGACAGCTGTTGTTTGGCTATATACAATGTTCGTTTGCAATTTGCTTCACCGTATGTGTGTGTGTGTACGCTTGTGCGTGCAGCGTAATATGGTTGTTGCTGTCAAAGCTTCGCTTGATTTTGTTGGTACTGCCGTTGCTGTTTGCCTTCTATCTGGCTACTTATTTGCAGACGGTGATGACTGTGAGCACATCAATGCCAGGGGGATTGGTGCACGGTCTATGAGGTGGTGATACACTTGGTGAGGATAGTATGAGTTGATAATCGGATTGCCAAACGAACAAAAGATTTCCTCTGACCGGTCTTGTAGACGCAGAGTGGAGTCAAGCAAGTAGTGGCATCTCCCAGTATGGGGGGGGGTATTAGGAGGATTAAGGTATATAACTAGTACAGTCGTATGAAGGGCTATTCGAAAAACGAACTTTCTAGAGTCGGTTGAACAACACATGTGTAATCCTGCCGGAGCTAGCTTTAGTATAAGTTAACTACAGGTAAAGTTTGCAGTCTAACCAATAAGTGATTGAACCGGGTATATTTTGACCACATAAAGGTTGACAGAAACATGCTAAAAAGTGGACAAGAACCATCAGCCGTACTGTTATGGTCAAGATACCTCGACATATTTGACAAGGTGAACGGTCATCTGAGAATTCCGACAATACGCTCGGTGATTGGTAAGATTGTTCTCATGATACCTGTTTGGTAAAAATCGATAGATTAAACATAGGTCAAACTGACCTATTAGTTGCCCCTTCAACGCATATGGGGGGAATGGACGGCTTGGTCAGCAACGTTCAACCCGTAAGGATCAGACATACACAACAACAATTAGTGCAGCTCGATCTGGGGTGATTAGACGTGAAAAATGAGTGGCTTCTACTCTAATTCACCTGTGTTCCAAATCTTTTCACCGAAAGTGAATACAGTTCATCTTACACCTATGGGGTAGACTGTAGGTACTATGTGTAATTTGCATTAGTTGGCAAAAAAACCTTAACTCTTACACATGTCTCAATGTACAGCGGACGATGGTAAGTTTGAACAGTGTGTGCATTATGAAGAAATACACGAAACTATCTAACCGTACAGCTGATTTTCAATCATGAAGCTATCCATTTGAGTCAGATTTACTTACATGCTCCTGGTTCAGTTCATGAACCCGTTCACCAAGGAACAATCGTTGGTATTCACCAATTGTATCATGTGTGAGCTTTAGAAGAGAAGATAGTGTGTGTCGTTTAAGAACTGAGCCCCATTTCTGTCAGTTTCTAGAAAAAAAAGTAACCCTAGTATTATCAGAGCGACTACGTTAATCATCTATGCCACTTTCTCAAGATCCTACAGGAGATCTCCGACCCTCGAAACAACATTGCAGCCGACTGAACCCATCAAAAGGAAAGAATTGAAATTGACTAATGATCAGCACAGTAGGGAATCGGTAAGCCCTAGGAGATTGAGTCGGATTCAACCAAAATTATTAGACAAAAAAAGGCTCATCATTTGATACGGTCATTTCCGCGACAGGAAAGGATGCTGACTGACTGACCGGCTGGATGCCTGGATTGTCTGGACTGGACTGAACCGGCCGTGTGACCGGACCAAAATGCCACTCTGTGTGTAATCGAAGCAAAGCGTGTGATTCCAGAGACCGAACAGCATCGTAGTCCCTTGTCTGTCAGGGACATGCAGAGTCAACATGACACACCGACGACAACTGTGACAGTGGTGGCGTTTGACGACCGAAGGCAGTGTTGACAAGACATGGACCGGCGGTCACAGATTGACAACTGTACGACTACACGTGGGTTATCAGTTGCACCACGTGTACCGATCAGTTAGGCTCATGGTCAGAACTGCACAAGCCTACGCTCACACCCAGCCGCATATGCACACGGAAACTGACAAGGCCCATCAACTGCCGTCTTTGGACCGTGAGAATATTTGCTCATGAGTGTGTATACATAAGTCGTACGTTGTGATTCTTAAGGATTGTTTGCTTACCAGGCAAACTGCACGACTGCGCAGGTCAAATACATGTCAAACGAAGCTACATCATTGTTTGTCAGTAAGGTGCGTTAGCCGTGATAAAATTGTTCTACTCACGTTCTCAAGAGAATGTTTAGCTCACATGCAAGATGGCTGTACAGCCGGTACGAAGGTCGACATAACTTGATTACTCGCATAGGTGAGCACTAATCAGTCTGTATCTGATTCGGCAGCTCAAAGTTCAATGAAACGCCGCTCGTGTTAGCGGGATAGCAACACCTGTGTGTCCAACTAATCAGTTTGGCAACGAACGTAACAACGATAACCCCTTTGTTGTCAAATTGTTGGTAGACGCGCCGAATGCTGGTAAACGGATTGTCAGGTAGATCGACCTTGGACCGCATGGTGTGATGCGAAGAGGAACAGCAGGGGTCTCATAATTACTACCATTCGACTGGTAACGCAGTACGGAATGAGGGCTTGGTAACATAAGGACCGTCAAATGGTTTCATTTTGAAGCTACAAACGGTGTAGTTCTGGGAACAAGTAACGTAGGAGCAATCTGGTTTGGAAATTAAAATACGTGCACAACTTCTGAGCTTGGTCTGTTTGGACAGGGTTATTTCGATGCCACATCGACAGCTGGATGGTTGTATAGTTGTCGACCGTTCATTTTCAGCTACGGTGGCTGCCCTGTCAAGATTCATGTTCCAGTTTGTAAGATGCGTCGAATGAAGTTATGAAGATATGTGTGACCTTGTGATTGTGTTCAACCCAAACGAACGAATCATTCTCACAGAGAAATCGCAACCAATGCCCTTAGTGTCTAATTTGAGAACCGAGATAAGAGAGATGAGAGTGTTTTCGTTCCGATTCCATAAGCAATTCTACTGAGAGCCTGTAGGTCTATGGTTAAACAGTGGGCGTATGAGGCAGTCGCTTGAACGGACTGTTGCCATCACCTCTGTAGACAAAAACATATCACGACGCTCTTTCGCCGCAACTCCCAGACATAAATGGTAATAACTTCCTCTAGAAGGCGTTGCCTTCAGAATGATATCCGATGAATACATTAGTGGGGTGATTACAATAGCTCTCTTTGTCTGGCACAACCAATCAACCTGACTCATCGTGTAACGATCCTCATTCACCACCCTCTCTCTTCTTTTTTTCACAACGGATCGAAACCGACTCAGAGTTGTGACGATCCAGTTGTTTGACCCGCTCTCTGCTGTATGTAAAAAAAAGAGAATGAGCAAAATTGTCATGGGATGGCTAGTTTTCTTGATTCCTTGTGACAAGAGTTCATAGAAATTTCTAACGAAATCTAACAACAGTTTCGCATTAAACGCCACAGACTCTAGCTGTAACCGTTGAAGCGTATTGGATACGGCTTGGACGGTTCGGAGCGAGTTGCGATTTCCTTGACACATTGGATATGTGATCTGTCCATAACTATACCATCATTACTGTCATCTGCATCATCATTAAGGATAGCATCATTGTGTATTCGATCAGGCGTCGTACAAGCAAGACTTAAAATCGCACCTATTAAAATTCGTAAGTCTCATGGATTGCGGCCAAAACCTCGGTGATGTTTTTATGTAAGCAAGCTGAGAATCATGGATACAACTGTGTTTCGGACCGTAGTCATCAAAAACGAGTATTCCGATTTGCTGTTTTGAACAACGGCAGTCGCGTATGTGTGTTGGGTTCCAGTCTAAGCGCAGTATGGCAGGAAATCCAACGTAGCATAATCCAATATGGCGAACACGGAGAGCGTTTTTTTACCCTTCCCATCAGTCATTCCGACCCACTGTTAATCTTATATTTCTTTTTCTTCCATTTTCCGGTGCATATTTATTAGTGAAAGCAGATTAGATAACGGAAGACATCAAAACATTGTCGTTTGTTAAGCTGATATTCGATTTACAGATTTTGATTCAATTCGGCAGAGTCAGTCTAGTCATTTTAATTGCGTCTGACACCTGCCCAAATTGTACTGATTCGATCAGGTCGGATTATCTAGTAAACAAGACTAAATCAGTTGATCAAGAAATCGGAAGCGACGACGTTGACTGCTAAGGTCTCGTTTCATTTAAACCAGCCTAGCTGATCGATAAGATCGAGAAGTAACCAAAGCTACCTGACTGAGTGACGCTCAGTCAGCTGGTTTGCGAAGTCACAACTATAACAGAATGCTGGACACATCTATATGCACAGAACGGCCATGGATCGTGGATCACGTCTGGTTAGACGATGCGAGTAATATTTAACCTCATTTTCCTTCGATCTTAGGCGATATGCCAGCAGCCTAGCAGGTCCCCATAAAAGCACTACATTTTGAAACAGGTATTGATTGCATTTCATTATGTTTCTCATAACGAGAGACATCTCGTGTTTTAATCAATATCGAAATTTTCTCGACAGATTTCGGGCTGTTGTTCGTCCTCATTTCTCTGGGTGTCGCTTTAGGATCGATAAACGCGAACGTTTTCAAGATTGTTACCGCATTTAACCCTAGACATTGCATGAGACACTCAATGACCAGTTGATTGCTGAGGGTTTTTTTAAATTAAATAGATTGTGGTAATAAGCTTTGAAGTTGGTAGTAGACAGAAATCTGTGTGGCGTTTGTGTTTTACAAATGAGCAAGTCCACTGTCAACGAGAATTAACCGGTTTACTAGAAGACCTAATTCAAAGATACTTAAAATATTTGGGTCATGCTATCACAGAAGCTAGTCGTCAGAAAAAGAGTTTAAAAAGTTGCGGTGCTATTTTTCAAAACAGTGTTCCCACAAAATAAAATTTCCCAACCTTCTGGTAATTGGAACTAACACAAGAATTAAAGTCGATTACCATCAGTTGATATCCACATTTTCAGAAGTCACTTTACGTCACAATTTGCACTCTAGAGCAATACTACTTTTTTGGAAATCAGGCTACTCAATTCTCGTGTTAGATGGTTGTAAGCATATTCTAAACACGATGGCAACTGTAATTCAAAACGTTCTAACGTCCACGTGCAGTTTCTACCGTTTTTTCTGTTTTTATCCAGTTCCCCTTGGTCTTTTAACGAAAAGCCCTGTTCTCGCTCCCAAAATTCAACAAAATGTGACCTCGTTTAGTAACAAAATATACCCATACGCTCGCATAGAATTCTCTAACCAGAATCATGAATGTATTTCTCTATAGATTTTTCAGTGAATGAATGTATAACCGTGTGAAATGCTTGGTTAATTTACTATGTAGTATTCAATGCAATAAATTGTTATTCCGGTTTCAGTTTCGTAGTTTTAACTCCCATTTTTCTCATGTGATGATGTAATTAGAGTTTAAATTCGAATGATTGATAAGTGGTCGATATTTCGCTAACTTCAAACTGAACACTTGCACGTGATTGTACATGTCGCGTTCAGATAGATAATCCAATCAGTCCTCTAAGAAGAACAGTGCTCGATTCTAGTTTCGGTCTAGTTGGTACTAATCAGTATGGCATTTCTTCGCCAGAACCTGGACTAGAACTCCGGCCACGTTATCTTATAGCAACCGTGCTGATCACTGTGCCACTGACCTCACATTAGACATGACGGAATACAAAATCGGAATGGAAACCTATCACAATTCTTAATCGCAGCGTTCGCATTCAGATAGACTTTCCAGCCAGCCTCTTTCGAAAAGAAGCACTAGACTCGAGTTTCGCTGTCATTAGAGCTCTAATGAGAGCGAAACTCGAGTCTAGTGCTTCTTTTCGAAAGAGGCTGGCTGGACAATCTATCTGAATGCGAACGTTGCGATCAAATGTGAGTGATGGTCAACTTGAAAATAAACCAAATCCCCGACTACTCATCAGTAATTCTTAATCGCTCGGTTATCGATTAATTAACAGACAGTGGCTATGTCTCCTATTGAAACGATCGGACGAACTGACCAACACTCGCGAGTGAAAGTGACTGAGCAAAAACTGTAATAATAACATGAGGCATATTCAATTTGAGACAAAATATTGACTCTGTTCGACATGATCAGATGTAATTCGTTTCTCTACACGATCCACACTGAGCTATTATCGTCAGTGTATAACCGCGAGTTGAAAAGTATTTGCGAAAAAAATCAGCATCAGAGATAAGATTAAAAGGCAAGTTTGTCAATAACATCCATACTTTAAGTGTCTTGGTTATCGCAAGAAAAATTAAGTACCACTGTAGAATAGTTAAATTATTGTGTGGAACCCTACCAACATCTTCCTTATTCGGCTACATTGAAACACTTGCTTTACGTCAAAAAATAGACAACAGTTCCTACTGTCCCGACCTAGATAAGATTACCTCAACTAATGTTTGTCTGTCCACTGTGTATCAACGCTTAGGAAAACGCAATCCGCAATCGGGTTGATCACCAGGCTGTTTTCCGTACGGTCAACTCGCACTACTTTACAGCTGTGTGCGGGTTCTCATCTCCAACCACATGTCCAAACATCCTACACGTTTCTCGTGAAGGAAAACGAAGAACCGTCAGGCGGGCCGAAACACTTCGGTTACAGCCAGTCCAGCTAGATTGAGACAACTAGACTGGAACCGTTTTCAACACACCATCCACGTGCTGAAGGAGACCGAATACCACCTTATGGGGTCATTCTGAACATCCAGCTAATCAGCTCAGCGGAGAAACTCGTTGAAGTTTTCCATAGGCTGGACCGTTCGGCTTACCGAATACAGTGTTTTACGTCGGTGTGTGTCTAGTTTGAAACGACCAGCTGGAGTCTGTGGTGCCAGCGACTGAATTCAGGCGCAGACCAAACCCTCACAATCCGAACGTCAGATCGAGTGTTCAGCCCTCTCGACCAGCAGACTGATTGCGATCGAACGAGAGTACACTTTACTTCCGATTTTGTGCAATCCTACTGTAGCTTTCTGCATGCTGAAATGGGTTTGATGAGCTGTGGGGCAGGGTTTCCCATCCACCTAACTGTTTCTAAATTCTCATCATTCACATTCTGATCACTGACTAACTTTTGATACAAAAAATAGCCACCGGTTTCTACTTTCTACCCTGCGTAATTGCAAAAGCCCGATGAGAATTACTGAAAACAGCTGTTTGCAAAAATGACTTCTTACTTCCAACAACACCCAACACAAATGGAGGTGGTCCATTAAACACTATCCGATTGTTTCAGTCTGTAGGTTTTCTGTGTGGTCCTACAAACCGTATGACTACTTCAAACGGACTTCTGTTCAACACTCGTATAGCAACTGATTAATCTCTCAATGAAAATAACATGACTAATGATCACTCACCCACATTGGTAGCGAATGAGGCTGTAAGGCAACAGAAGAAGGCGCTACTTGTGCAAGTTACCGGTCGATCGAAATCGTTTGGGTGATAGAACAAGCAACACGTAGATGTGTGTCACTAGCCTATTGTTTCGGCCTCGCACCTGTCAGTTCACACTCCCAGCTGTCAAGATGATTGACACAAGGTCGACGTGATTCTTAAACTAATACGTTCTACCAGTGCCTACAGTGTGCGTGTCCATTTGCCCACCCTTTTGTTGTCATGACTCATTCAGTAGGCTGGTGACAGATCCGACTGACAGATGTACGGTCATAATTGCCCCATTCCCCCATCCCCCACGTTGCTCCTTGTCTTTGTTTGTCGGTTGTGCAGATAGCCAGGCTGGTAAGCCGGCAGGGCATCAGACCTTAGTTCTGTCATGAACCTGAGGTGATGTTCTACTGACCTGCCACTGGGGCAAGCAATAGCAGCTCTACACGAGGTTTCGAAAACGAAGGCTGGTCCGTGCTACCCTCCCCACCCGACGTTTGAGCCAAACACACACAACACCCGGGCACCTGTGTGTTAGTAAAGCTGCTACCGTAACTCAAGACGGACGGAATAATGAGACCACCCGGTTGATGTGGCCGCACGACAGCTAGCAAGCACGTGCGTTCGCGTGCGCCGATGTGGAGACAGGTGCGTCCGAATGAACAAGCTTGTGCGTATGTTTGAGATTGAGTGCTTGTGTGTTAGACAGCTGAAGCACGACACTCGAGTTGAGTGAATGACAGACCTAGAGCATTCAAGGCTGTCAGCTCGACAACCGACCAACCGACTAAACAAGAGAACGAGCGAGCAAAGTAGATGAAAGACAGACTCGATCTGCCAAATTTGAGACGTGGAGGGTCGGGTGACGATCACTTGTTGCATGTTTCCGTGAGACACACTCACGTGTATGCATCTAAACCGAATATGAATTCCTTTAGCTATAGTTGCAATCAACTGGAATTTGAGTGATGTACAGAGAAGATAAGATGGAACACATACAAACAGACGAACACACACGTTGGCAAGGTCTGTGAGACATGTTTCTTTGGTATCGAACAACATAGTATGCATTTTAAAGCTTACTATTGAACCAGTTCCCGCTAGACTTAAGCGGGATCTCTTGCTCTCTCATCTTTTTCACAATTTAGATAGCACAAAAATTAAACATACGCATTTCACTAAACTCATTCCCGTTGCCATTTTCCGTGTGGTTGTGAGTGCATATGTAACAGGTACGCTTAGCCTGACCTGCCTATCTCCAACCGGCCCAAACGATCCATCGATCGATCGCACAATAAAGCACGCTACCAGATAACCTGATTTTCATCCACCTGTCAATCAAGTCATGCCCATGATTCCCCAAACCCATTTTCCTGTTATCCCACACATGCGAACAGGTGCTCTGTCTCTCGCTCGTTGTGTTAGATTTGCAAGGCACCTGACACCTGCGTTCAGATTCATTTCTGTACAGCTGGTCTGATGAGACCGTGTGACAACACAGTTGTGTTTGGAGCCGACTGCGACGTGAACTGGTACTAGTAGTCTGCGTTCTCCTCGTACCGACGGTAGTCGTCGCCCTAATCCTCGTCAACATCATCGTAGTCCGTGCATAAACGTGTGTGTATACCAATGGAAAAATCACGTACACGTATTATGTGAACAGAATGGTCAGTCACTACCTCTACCTATCCAGTTAGTTCACAGGTTAGTCAACTTCCCTTAATGGGAAACGGTGTTCGTGATCATTGCATAACATCATATTCATAAATGGAAATGGGTGAAAACTCTACTTCGTCTAGTTCTCTCAGCCGGTATCTCGGGCATAGGCTATGAAAAAAGAAGAGTTCCATCGGAACATCCTGACAGAATGGCAATGCTGATCCTAACAACAACAACAACAACAACAACAACAACAACAACAACAACAACAACATAGTTGCATTCACAAGTTCCTGTCCTGCAAGTAATCTACCGTTCCACTCGTTGTTAGTGTCAAGTCCATAGGTACACAGCTTTGAGATCTGTCAGACAAGTATAAACCAGAGTAACTGAAGACTTGTATGTCTTAACCACTCGCGTACGACATGATGTGCTTATCACTCAAGCTCTCTCAGTGACTATCAGAAACGGACTATCCTAGTAAAAAATATCAATTGTTTAAATTCACTGTTACCTTGCTGATTTCCACTCATCAACTGCCGGTCTGTGCTTCAAAGCTTTGCCACTACCTTGGTTCCCGTACAAACCTGGCGAAAGACAACCACGCACTTGTGTTTTGAGTCTCCGCGTGATTCTTTCTGTTTGTCATACACCCCACATAACCGAAGTTTTCAAGAACGATTTGTTATTATTGGTATTCTTTTTGAATTTCAAAATCAACGCTACCCCCACATTCACATTCAGATAAACACTTTAGTTCGTTCAGTTCGAAAAGAAGCACCGGACTCAAGTTTCAATATCACTAGAGCTTACCAGTCATGTGCGTTCTCTTTCGGACCGGAAATTGCAATCCAGTCTTCGTGTTTGTGACGCCGGCATGGCAACCACAACGCTAGCAACTTCATAATGGACATGCTCGAATGAACAAATCCATCCGTTCAACCACAACCTTGTATGAATAGCGCTCAGCTTGCCCGATCACAGTAACGCTGCGATCAGGACTTCTCGGTTAGGTTGAAGTTATTGTCTTCAATGAACCAACTGAGCACACTTCAAACATTTAACAGTAGTATAATGCTCCTTTTCGAACGGAGGTGCCTGCAAAGTCTATGGAATTCGAAGACAGCAATCAGTTGTGTGTGTTATTCAACTTGTAACAACCAAATCCCCTGTTATCTATTAGTAAATAAAATATCGTCCACAAGTCAAGTGGATTCTGTGGTTTCCACCTGCAAAGAAGTTCCGGTCATGAGGTAATCGACTAGACTTAACAAGGCAATTAGTGTGTCTTCTGTTGAGGCGATCGGGTAATCTGATCATTAATTACGAGTGTGCGCGACTAACCGTTTTCATATGATAATGTTTTGCGTCTAACCTGATTGCCTTATGGAGGTGCGATAGGAGCCCAAACGTTGTTCATGGTCAGGATGTTCACTATTGACCATGCCTAAAGGGAACGCGACTCGGGTCAAGTGTCAAGTGGACAGCCCCGCGTAAGTGGTAACACCTAGGAGGGAATTAACACGACAACTAGTCACAGTAACCTGGACCTTGTAAGTAGAATTCAGTTATTAGACCAAAACATTGTAAACTACATCTGTAGTTCGTAATGTTCTAAAGGTATTGATTGGCTTACAACAACCTACTCCACCAAAGTGAACTGTAGTTCTGTTGTGCGCGTCTACGAGTGGACACATTTGGTAACCTTTGATTTACACTATTCCTGAAATGCCAATTGATGCCTAGCAAACTAACCTTTTATGGCCTCGATTATGGAAATGGATTACGAGCATGTGTGGATTGAAGTGAACGTACAACTGAACAGAAGAAATCCGTTTTTCTCTATCGAAATCTCTAATCCATCATTACTGAACACACAAAGAAGAGTCAGATAGGAAAGAGACGAAAATAGATGAGCGTTATGGAAACGTATTTCGTAATCTTACTTAGTCCAGACAACTTTCCATGCTACCTGTTTCGAATCGTATTCAAATGTGTATTATGCCAATAGTAGCAGTGGCTACAACAATGCAATCTAAACGTGTCTCACATGTTCATGGAAATGAAAAGCACGTTTAAGGGTCATAAATTTTGCATGCCAGACGCCGAGGCCATTGTCATAGATAAAGAAACACACAAGTGCAGAAAATGAGAGTAGGACCATTTTTCAGTCTCCAAACCGTTACACACACACGTATGTACATTCAGAAATATGCACACACACACAGATGTGTGTGTGTATACATGTATAAATATATGTATGTTCACCACACATACATTCGCTATCAGAGATCAGAATGGAGTGGACTACACAATGTTTCATGTTTTACAAACTGCCTAATTTCGTCTCGTATGACCCTATCTGACCTGAAGTGAGAAAACAAGCGAGTGAACAAAAATCTTTGGTGCACACTGATCTCAATCAGATTTAACTCTTCACTGTGTGACTGTTGTGTTATCGGTTGTTCCTGTGACTACTAATACCTGAGAGTCTCTATCCTGGTTACAGCCAACACACTTATAGTTGGGGGTATCTGCGTGCATTAAGGACAAGTATCGAATCGCGCGGATTTATTGCAACCCAATCGGCTGTATGTATCGCATCGGTTTATCGCTCACCGGGACGGCGAGTTATTCCGATTGCGTAGTGGACCATTCAGTGAGATAAAAAGAGGTTATGGGTATCAGGTGTTGGCTCAGACGGGCTCTTGTGGCCAACGCTTCTGGACAAGCATGAAACAGATGATCGATAACGTCACTACGGTTCTGAACAAAGTTGTGTGTCAGCACTCAGTTGTTGTTCGCATCGATGCGAAAATATGCTTATCAGTAGAGCATAATTGACAGCTGGATGACTCAGTTCACACAATGCTATACACCCCGTTTGACCAACCGGTTAGCCCAATTATTGATCTGCACCGTGAAAATGGAATTCAATTAACTGATAATTACCTGACATCCGTGCAGTGTTAAATCTAGCTTGTATGTACATATGTACTCATGTAGCGTTCTATAAGGGAAACTATTTAAATTGTGTATGAGTCTGACGTGGTAACCAGTTAACCGGGAAAAGTAACCAGGCTCCCCGGTAGAGTTCAAGTGCGTAAGTGTACGGACAACTAACGGGTACCTTCCGAAAAACAATTTCAAAGACGTATCCTACTTACCTCCAGATCCACTGTATAGTTCGGCGAGGTGTTTCAGGGAATATACGCACTCGTTCAAACTACAGACACGACAGAGTCCCAGTCCAGTTCGACTTGTAGGTTTTTCTGTATACTCTGAGTGATCATCATACTTGCGCACCCGAGGCGTAAACGAGAATCGATTAAATGCACAGCAAAATACAGGCACTACCTATGAGGCTTCAAGTGTAACGTTACAATGTAGACTTTGACACAACGCGATGATTTGTATCCCACTTCCTCCGGTTGTTTACCGATCCGAATAAATGTGAATCGATCGATACCCAATCGGCCAGCCATTCAGTATGTGACCAACATGAAAGACATGTATAGGTGAATCCGGGTTGCTCCAGTTATTCTTACCGTCTTTAGGCATAGATAAGCGTCGTGTTAACAATCTTGTCACCATTCCAGATCAAAGTCTACTTAGTGATTTTGCTCTAACAGCGGCGGTGCACCACACTCAATGTCATCCCGTTCGCCCATAGTCAACATCTGTTCACTATGTTTGTTAATAGCATTGGTAAATGGACCGGAGGATTGTCAGGACAACCGTTGCTGTTCGTTTGATTTCTTCTCACCTGTGCAGAGGAGTGGGGTGGATCAGGTGTGACTGCACATCGGCTATGACAAGCGTTCGCATCAGAAGGGTCCGCAGAAGCCCCATCACCACTAGTATCATTACAGGTCTGAAATATGTTCTTTTGAGCTATACAAAACTGCCCTGTGCATACCTACAAACCGCACCGTGATACAGAACGGTGTCGTTGATACCGACACTAACATTGAAAATCATGTAACAACACATTGGAATAGTTTAACAATAGTCCGAATGATCCTGATTATGGTATGGATCATACCAACTATAGCAAAGTATAATGGAACAGGTGTTACGACAACTTTTCCCGATGCCGACAACCAATGCGCTTGGGATGTATTAAGATTGCTGTGCGCAAGTGCATATTCCTACTTGAGCGACACGTACCAGCACACACACACACACACGCACACACACACACACAGTTGAGGAGCGAATGAACAGCATAAAAATAATGTCTTTGTGTTGGCTACATAAGGGGTTATTAAATAATCTCGGTTATGTATTCTGTCACGCTCGTGGAGGCAAACAACTTTGGGTACCACATCAAACATGTGTGTAAGTGAATCAAAATGTGCGACAACAATGGTGATACACACAGGCACATTGGATTGGCGACAAACCGGGCCGAAAAGACAGAGAGAGGACCTGACACGGAAGCGAGGTGTATGACTAGTGGAAGGTGATGCGATTGGAACTATAGGAATTAAACAATTTAGACCGATAGCCCGATGGAAGGTCAAACAAAACGAAATGTGATACGCATCAGAAGCAAGGAATTGTGAAATGCCTGTTAAGGTTTGTAAATAATCTAATCAAAGAGGCCGTGAGTAGCATTGACAGCACACTAAAAACTGAGAACAAAATGATAGGGAGGTTACACAGGAAAACGTTTGCTCCCGTTGATAAACCAATATAACTTAATTGACTACGGCATCCAATATTTTACTATCACTTGTTAGTGTTAATTGTTTCACTATATCAGTTAACATCCTATTAGGAAAGCTCAGTGGGAAAAGGCTTTTATCGCTGTGTTGCGTAACTCAGCGCATTCACTGAAGATTAAACTATGTTGCTTATAGACCCAGGGGATTTCAGAATTGTTTGGACCATTGTCTGACAGAACCGTCTTGTATTCTTAACTTCTAGCGATGTACCACATTACAGTAAATTTGTTTGGCATCTTTAAAAAGATTCGGCCGTAAACATCCTCATTGATTGGGACTCCTTATTAGTAAATCAACCTATAGAACCCTGACTGTCGTGAACTTGAGACGGGTCTGTCGGCCATATCGTCACTGCTGATCAAATCATCTCAATCGAAGATGAACAAGCAATAGCGAGTTTAATTCAGAAGACGGCTACTCAACCAGCTACCGTGAATGCGCAGTGCGACTGGAACTTAGGCCCTCTGAGTGACCGAGTACTGCAGGTGTAGAGAAGGTGGACATCAGTACGAATCAGCAACACATTCCTACCCAACTGATCAAGTTATGGGTGAGAAATGTGCTGCACTATCTCCGTGGCATAATCTGAGTTGCAGTCAGATGGATGTCATACAAGGTGACACGTTATATATGAACACGTCTCAAAATGAAGTCATTCTTAAAAAGAACCTTGTACAAATCTCTTGTTTTCGTTTGACTGTTTTGTTCAGTGAATGTGATGTGTTAATCAGTTATTGAAGCATCCACTCTGTGATCTTGTTTCTTAGGTGTTACATCGGATACGGGTATGTGTGCGTATGGGTACGGCACAACACATCTGCGGTATCATGTGAGTACCTGCCTGGACTCGTGTGTCATTATAGGCTAACCTGGAGACAGGTGTCTCAGGCTACATGGGTTCATGGTCCCCATAAGCTTCCTGATTGCCCCAGTAGCCTGACTACGCCATATTTGAAGTCCATCCCTACAGATCACAGTACATATCAACGTTCTTGCCTGGAATGATCATTAGAGGTTATAGATCGTTAGGTTCGCTTTCAGTTTAGTCTGTATACCAAGCTGTATCTATTATCTGAGCTCACGTTCACGATAGTTCACAAGATGTGAAACAATTTTTGCTATGCCTGTCTATGTAGCTGAGGACCCGCACACAGATGGACAACATGTGCCGACTAGTCACACTATTACGTAGCACTCTCTTTTCCCACATTCAAATTCTTCGCCATTATCACAATGCTCAATTCGAAGTTTTATATAAGAAAGCACGACTAGATGAATGCGTGAAATTTTCCCATCCTAACCGGATACCATGCGTAAACAACGCCTTTCTTGTGAGGACTTTAGTACAATCCGGCTGGACTTTGTCTAGTTGTGACAATACATTTCCTCTAGCTGTGTGTCTGCGTGCGTGTATATATATCTGAGTGAGCTTCAGCTTCAGACACAAAATTCTCCGACAACATTCAGCCAAAATATTGACACACCCCAATGAGCACAAATAGTGCGTTGCCTACGGACTTGAGGTCACTCAAACCGACCAGCCGCACACGCCCACTTCATGGTTCCTGCTCCTAAGCCTACTCACTCCTACTCAAGTATGGAGTGTTGACATCTCTCTATTCTGTCTGTTAAGGTCACTGACCGTCAATGCCAATCAACAGCAATTCACGCCAGGAGCACGACAACATCACATACACTCACATTCTGTTTCACACACACACACACACACACACACACACAATCAAGGGCACATTGACTTTGTCTTCTTTGTTCGACAGGCCTGCCAAAAGAAGTGTCACTCAAACCAGTCCTCACTCCCCACCCCAATGGGAGGGAGTGTTTGGGATGAATGGACAAGAAAAGGTCAGGCTTTTAAGCCTCGTCTGTCTATCTGCCCGTACATCAACTAATGCCTTCCTCGGGAAAAAGGATTGACCTCTTGCGTCTGAATTAACTCAGGCTGTAACTGTATCAGCAGCAGCAGCAGCAGCCGACGACTTACTTAAGTGAACAGGACACACGAACCGGGATAGGCTTGGTCTAGTCATGGCTACCTAATGACTACAGTTCAGGTGTGGTAGATGGTGATAGGCGCATGTGTTTTTGCATGGTCGTACTGAAACCCAACGGTCCTAATAGCCTACTGATTTGAATGAAATGGATGGGGTGTGTAGACCGAGATGGTGCAGAAGAAAACTATTGATCTTTAGGTCAAGTGTAACCGGATGGTTGGTCATGGAGTGTAGGTGGTATCTGGTCTCGCGTACGACATGATGGACGGAGAACAAAATAAAGGCAAAGCGACTCAAACAGTGGACTGCCCCGATTATAAGACAAGTGAGTTGTAATTAGTTTTTACGTACACATTATCTAACCTATGCGCCACAATTGGTTACAACCATATTCGAGCTCAACAGCACGAGCTATGGAGACAAGAAGAGAGCAGTAGAGACCATCTTCCAGCCACCAAGTAACACCCCGAAATGTAATTATTCGATTAAGTTATGGCGTTGGAGCTGAACCTATCGAGTGCGGTCATTCTCGCCAGAAACCTTGATAAGCAGTCTTGATCAGGTTGAAACCTCGTTCACCGACGTTCCTCGGAACACCTTAATTAAGAATCAACCCAACCGTCCTATACTTCACACCACCAATTTTAATGTTTGTTATGATCACATGAATTCCAAATTTGATGTGCGTCAGAGTACCTTGACTTTAATTCATGAACATACACGTGTACGACAACGCTCGCCCTTAGCTGAACACATCAAACGGCTGAGTTCTAACGTGGGCCGATGAGAGGAGCGGCCGCTAACTAGCCAGATATGATTACCGGAACTGCAACCTACCCTGTAAATTTCAGACAACTTTGTCTCAAACAATTATAGTGCATCCGATTTCGTCTATCCTTCGAAATGACTAACATGTAAACGCAATGTGCAGCTGGTTTCCGCTAATCGATTAATCAGTAAGAGAAGCGTTTTAGCGGTCGATTAGAGCCTGCAGGTTTGTTCTTAGAACCCATCCATCTCGGTTGTCTTATCCGTCAGAAGATTGTGTCCAATTTAACTGAATTAGCGTGGAAAAATTATCAAATGCCTTAGAGCTGATCTCGATTAGACAATGAGCTTCATCGATCAACTTAGTCAGCTGGACGAATGATCTACCTCACTACTGTCAGAAGACTGAATCAAATAATTTGTTGATTAAAACCGCTTAAATATTTGCGTAACTGTATAAATAAATGTGAGTTATCACGATTCTAAGATGCATTCCTAATGTTTAGCAAAGGTTTGTAATAGTGCGGGATTGCACACATTTATGCGATATGCGAAATATGTACCCGCAGCCAAGGCGGGTAATAGAGTCGGTGGGGTTTAAACCAGACTGATTAGTCCTGATTAGGCAGCAAGTGACTGGGGTTAACAGAACAATGGTTGTTTCACTTGTCATCATCATCATCATCATCATCATCATCATCATCATCATCATCACAGACATCAACACATCGGTGGTTCACACTAATGCTTAACTGCCACTGAAGTGTCACTTCAGAAGAGGCCCGATGACTTGAACCCAATACCCGGTCAAATCTTAATGATGCACCAGAGTTAAGGCAATTCGTGATGGTCACTACATACAAGCATAAATTTCTCAACTGTTATGGTTAACGATCAGGCCCTCAAAATGTACACATCTAATCTGCTGTGGAAAGAAATGACCGGAATTTCAATCCTAAAACACAGAAATATTGATGGCCATCTGATAGACTACCCTGCTTAGGTTCAGATAACTTTATGGCTGTTCGATATTGGTTACTGATTTACAGTTAAACATATGTGAACCTCTGGATAACAATTTAAACTGGCCACTGATGAGTAGACACAGACACAGTAGACGGAGTTCCAGCTAAGCGTCGCTTACATATGATTGTGGCCTTCGTGATCACAGAGGTTTTCCAGTCAACCTCGTTCTCAAATCCATATGGATCTAAGGAATGCTGTTCAACTGGAATCTCGTGTTTCCACCTGGTAATGAATGATTATTGAAGTTACTAGTCATCGGGCGATGACTCCGAGGGTGCCGATGCTATCTGTAGTTACCGAAGCGTCTCCTGAGATGTGGTTGATGTAAACCTGTGAGGTATCAATCACATGTGAACGCAAGTGAATGTGCCCTAATCCTTTCTGTATGGTGAATCTACAGTACTTGACACAAGGTCAGTGGTCAACACGGTCGCTTGGAGAATACTGACCGGTGTTCATACACAAGTAATGGCAAAAGATTTACATAATTAGGGTTTTCTAGAAGTTGTCTCCAAGCTTCCATCCAATCATACAGAAAACGTGTCATCATCAGTTCTTCATCGTTCTGAAGAGTATAGTGTTTTTTACATGGGGTATGGACCAACTCAATTACCCTCGGTCAACGAGAATGTATACAAGTGGTGGACTGCACTATCACCAACCACCGTAGTTGCTTTCGAACGGACAGATGGGAGTAAAAGGAAACTCCCGTTCTTGAATTAATTATGGAAAGCAGTACAGGCTTATATAGGTCATTGGTGGCTCACTTGGGCGCCGCAACGGTTGTGTTGTATCGTCCTTGGCTGGTCCGTAGAAGAATTTATAAATCCCTTGTTATCTAGTGGTAATTGCATCATTCCATTTTTCACTAACACCTATCAAGTTGAACATCACTCACGTTTGATCGTAGCCTTCGCATTCAGATAGACTTTCGAGCCTTTTTGGCAAAGAAGCACTAAACTCGGGAATCCTACTCAGAGGGTTATCGATCTGAGTTAACAGAACAGTTATTATATCTCTTCTCGAGACGATCGGGCAACATGATCATCACTCACGAGCGAAAGTGGCTGATAGTTAAGATGTGACAATTCGGTGGTGCCTAATGTGAGGTCATTAGCGTAGTGGTCAACACGGTTGCCTCATGGAAAGCATGGCCGGAGTTCAAATCCCGACCGTGGCAAGAGTATGCACTACTGACGAGCTCTAATGAGAGCACTACTGACGAGCTCTAATGAGAGCGAAACTCGAGTCTAGTACCTCTTTTCGAAAGGGGCTGACTGGAAAGTCCATTTACATGAGAGGGTTGTGGTCAACTATGAGTGATGTTCAACTTAATGTCAACCAAACCCCCGACTTCTCATCAGTAATATAACATGCATCCTCCGGCTTCTAGAACCGATATGTCCGGACGACGCGTTTTTCGAAGTTGCACAACTGATTTTTTCGAAGTTAAATGTAGAGAATATGCTCAAGTGTAAGCACCCATCAACGCGTATATCAGAAGAGATCTGTTGTGTTTACCTTCGTCGTATGGTGGAAAGCTCTTGCTAGCCGCAACTGACCAGTTGATTAAACAATTGTAATTCCTATCTACCTGCACCTCGGATTGGCTCATCACGTGAACGCAGTCAAACTTACGATTTTAGATGAGACCCAACTGGATTCGAACCAGCGACAGACACAGCATGCCTCAACGCGGCAAGTGCTCTACCAGCTGAGCTACGAAGTCACATGAGGAGCTGCGAAATTTCACATTTGGACTCTGTTACCCACCCGTCCCACTGTCTCATATGGAATCCACCAAATGATTCAGGGGATCGACTGCCCCGGCAGGATTTCTCAAACAGTTCACGCTGGAATCCACCAACGCCACTGCTGAGCATAGAAATTGTATTACTAATGAGTAGTGGTGGGTAACCGAGTCCAAATGTGAAATTTCCGAGCTCCTGGTGTGGCTTCGTAGCTCAGCTGGTAGAGCGCTTGCCGCATTGAGGCATGCTGTGTCTGTCGCTGGTTCGAATCCAGCCGAAGCCCTGACTTTTCACAGTTGGGTCTCATCTAAAATAACAAATCTGCCACACTACTCATTAGTAAAACTTGCGATTGTCAGACTTGCGTAGTTCGCTCACCTCGTGATAGTTTAATAACACCAGGGACATTATTTTCAGTCTAGCCAACCTGATCACCTTCATGGGAACCAACCCTCTGGTGAAGGAGTACCGTTCGATTGTGCTGAAGCTCCCAAAGTGAGTCCAAATCAACGGTGGGAGTGCCGAACGTCTTTCATATCTAATTTCAATTTGATAGGATATAATTTTTGTTTCAACTAAAGCAAAACAACAGCATTTGTTCTACTGTTTCCTTTTAGTTCTGGCTATCTGAAATTCGCGACAGATTTGTCAATGATGGCTATCACAAATGGTAACGAGCCGGCTAGTGGCAAACCCTTGCTATGATTAAGTTAGTGCTCTAGTTTACAGTTCAGGGTGACTACAGTGCAAACACTTCACAGTCTGACCGTTTTTATACCCAGCATCCTTTACGTTATGAGTTTAACGAAAATGTGGCAGTCAGTTTCGAAGAACGATGAAAACACTATGGAAGCACCTCACGCAAACAACCTAGGTCGGGTACGAACCTATAAGAATTCTTAAACTTTATCGACAATGTAAAATTTAATACAACGTACATATATCTACATATACCCGAGTGGACAACAACCATGGTTGATTACACAGTTTACCTTTAGATAACACAACCAGTCACCAAATTCAACTCAAACGAGCTGATCACTACAATTGGGTAACCCACGCTACGCCTAGCCGTAATCTCTAATGAGTATTTATACTTGGTGCTCATTAGTGGTGTGTATTTTCTATGCCTTACAAGTCGGTTATATCTGACAGGCCTACAGACTGAGATAAGTTAACATTAAGACTTTGCGGATACAAAACGAATGGTTAAAGAAAGCACAACAGAAGTCTATTTTCCAAGACGAAGACAGTTAAAAGAGCTCCTTTTGTGTGCATAGGTGGGTGGATAAAATTGAGTACTACATATGGAATTGGTTCGGATAAATTGATGTTTGATATTCCCCATATTACAACATTTGTAATGGACAGAACCAATTTTATATTATGGGGAACATGTTGACACACTAACAAGGTCAAACAGGGCTCATTGTGCCCTGGTCAGCAGAAATCGGTCCCCTGAATGATTTGTCTAAAACTAAACGTTCAACATCCCCACCTCATTTGCACAACGACAGTTAAAAACATTCTTGAGCCTAAACATCACTTCGTTCAGAACGCTAATCAATCGTTATAAAGGCATCTCAAATTGATTCCCATTTAGATTTTGCTTAATACATTTTGAGGAAGAACGGACGTAGAATGAAAGCGGCGACTTTCCCCTTTACGTCGGTGTGTGATTAAACAGAGAATGAAAACAGATTGGAACAGCCTGTTCACAGCACACCCGGATGCATGATTTTTATCAGTTTGCTGAAAGTATAAATCAGCCCTGTGAGATAATTACTGCCTCTGGTAGCAGGGTTCTCCAATGAGCTGTGCACCAATGGGGTGCCGCAGTCCATTGCAATTTATACACAGGTCCTATGCTGTTGGGAGCAAGGCCAAATACCGGACCTGGTGAGCTTAGTTGACAACAATCAGATTATGATTCTTTGAATCCTGTGAGACTTTGTGGACAACACTGTAAGCTGTCCCATTAGATGATCGCCTGCGTACGCACACCCGTCTGTTAACATTAGTTTGAAACTCACTCTGATTGACGGACTATCTGAGATCACGTAAGTCTCATCGCCCAACTAACACTATAGTTATCGGACCATTGTGCCGCTAGTGTGGGCGAGTGATCGAACTGTGTGGTCACTGCTGCACTGTATATTCTGCTCTGTCTACATCGCACAGACGAGGCGAGGTGGTTTTGTCACACTTATGTACAAGATTAACATCATTAATTTTCGATAGGACGAGAAGAAATGTTCATGCTAACAATTAAAATCCTTGTCTCTTCAAGAACTCTGAATAAGTCTACGCGGTGGAAGCATGGAAAATTGAATTAAACGATTTCTGTGAACCAGTTAGAAATTCAGCATTGCTTACTGTGGGCAAAAACCATATTTGGATGATCTCACCAGTGGTGCCTCGCTGACTTCTGTGGTGAGAAAAAATACACGTTAGACGACTATCGTGCATGACAGCACTACCCAGATGACTTTCAGAAAGAGGAAATGTGCTTCAGCTGAGTCAGTTGTGGGGGTGGCGTTTTCTGCCTGTGAAGTGGATGAACCGGTCATGATTATGTTGACGTCTACAGTCGTAGAGTGGAAGCAATTTTCGATCAAATTCATTTCATCGAATTGTCGAAGAATTGTACCTTTCAGGCAAGACAATGCTTCACTGTATATACTCAGGAATTCAGGGTTTGTACAGGCCTGCCCATACGTCTGATCCGAGTCACGTTGAAAATCTGTAGACAGTAATTAACTCGCCACGTATACAGAAAGGTGTCCAGGTGTACGATTGTATGACCGAGTTGGTGGTTAATGTTCCGATCTGCTAGAGTTTTTTTTTACCGAAAGCACATCCGATCGGTATATCCAGGTAGATTGTAGAACTACAACGGCCGTATAATTCTATTTGAAAGTGCAACAATTAGCAGGCTTTGGGAATGTGAAATTATCCTTATGCAAGATCAGCTAAACCTACCATGTGTGTTTTACAGATTCTTATCATACTAAGACGCAACCTATATTTGTGGACACCAAACAAGTCATTTACTGTCATACCATAGGCTATATTTTACACAAGGAATTGATAATGTTAGGCTGATTAAACCTAAAAAGGAACAACTGAGACATCTTGGGTTCGGACCTACAGCCGACTGATTAACGATCAGCATAATTTCCACCCACTGGTCTGCAGTTCCATATAAGCTTTAATGATGAATGTGCAAGTTGCCCAATTGACCAGGGTCGAGAAACACGGAGTCGGCCGTAATAAGACGGTCGACAAATCGCACTGTGCATTATACTCAATTATTAAGCAACCTGCTATCAGCATGTGCACAGAAACCACATGCAAATCGTGCTAGGCATTCATGAAAATCCACCTACTGACTGACAGTAGTTGTGTATAAGGTCATCTTTTTAGCGACTGACAGTGGACACCATAAACTGATTGGTATATATTTAAGTGGAACGTCATTTTTTGGCTCAGATACGGTTCGGTGCTCCTCGAGAATATTCCGTTTCTTCAACCGTACCTTAATTATAGGTTTACATAGTTTGGTCCATTCGATTTTCATTGTTCATGAACCTGGGAGTTAAGCCATAATAAGCAGTCTGAGGTTTTGAGACCAGTATGGTAGGTATTAGTTACAAGCACTAAAGAGGCCCGAATACAACTGCCAGCTCGGGACTTAATACGTACAGTCGTCAGGGGCTAACAGGAATGAATACGGTAACTATAGTTTCTCTTAACCTTTACAACGTAAAAGTTGACTTAACCTTGAACACTTTCACCGAACATGAGTACTATTCAATTTGGCAGCAAACTAGATTATGCATGCCTCCTCACCAGTTCGTTCTGTGTCGTTGAGGTGAAAATTTATCTTTGACCATACCATTCATTGTTTGTCGGTCTCCCAGTTCATTGGTGTAAAATGTGAATTGCCCAAACAATGATTCAGTCGAGGGATGTGTAAGTATGTATCGACATCTCGGGTCTCCTTCATCTCCATATTTGGTAGTCTGTTGACTTACATGGTATTTGGTTGGAAACATTAAGGGATGTGGATGTTAAGTGGTCCCAGAGAGACATGTGTGTTGTAAGTGCCATTAGGAAGAGGGCTGAACAAGCCGTCGTACTCTATCAGATGGCTTGTTTCTAAGAGATAAGTATCTTAATGAGGACTAGTAGGATTTGGGATCACGTTTTAAAAAACAAGTTCTATCCCTTTTTGTTCTTTTATCATTAAAGTAAGGTTTATTCTGGTGATCATATCTGAATAGCAGTTATCCACCAGTGTCAACCACTTATGTGTGTTGTTGGCAACTACGAAAATGATTAAGTTGGTTTTGTCAATCACTTTTATCCACGATCCCACAATAATTCAGCTGTAATGTACTTAGATTATCAATCGCACAATTTCCCATTCAAACTGTGGTCATCGTGACTGTCCCCATCTGATAATGACATTCTATCGGCAAACAGTCCACCGCCACGTGGCCGCAAGCACCCAATTGTGTAAAATACTTTTCCCAATCGGTGCACTGGTCAACAGAAAAGAGAATACAGGTCCGGGGCCCGGAAGATAGGGATGGTTGGTTGACGACGCGTACCTCGGTTGTGGGGATTGGAATGGGGTGGTGACCTGTGAGGTTCAACTGTGAATCAAATTGGCTTGTCACAAGATCCACCAGCGGCAGTATATTGGTCGTAATAATAATGAGGCCGTTGGTCACAAATTCCACAAATACGCTCTGGACGAGAGTGCAACATAGTTCTCGTTAGTCACAGTCATCAAAAGGGTTCATTCGTCAAACTGAACAATGCGGATCGTAATTCTTTCCTAGTCGATGAAAGGGAAACGGAGCAATCGAGGCGTCCCAATTGATTTTGTTTTCTTGTGGATCGGACTACTCACAGAGGGGTTTCGTCATAACCAATCGATAACTGTAATAACCACTTGCAGCATGTAGGGTACAAGGTCCAACTATTACACACAGAGCATTCCATGTAAGCAAGGTCCCCTTAGAGTGCTATTCAAGATGGACCCCCTACGAGAGAAGAAATAGGCCCGTAACTCGATTGAATTCTCCGAGTCTCAGTAAAAACGCAGAACATACAAGTAAATAAGATGGGAATCTACCCTTAGAAAAGATTGACTCTGATTTCTTCCAGCTGGTATGGAAATTCCATCACATATTGCACTAGGTCGAAACACCGTTTCAGTATATACAGCAGCGGCTGTTCACGATGACTAACTGAAACGAATAGCTCCATATATGAATATTAGTTCGCTTTAACCAATTCCTTTGCAAGATTTTCATCGTCCTTTTTCGTGAAGACTTTCGTCGAAATGTTCTGTTTATATCAGGCCTTACCTTCACATACACCAACCAAGTCCACCTATTAATCTAATGGTGTTATGCATGTCAATTGTAAATGGGCTAGAAAGTCGAATGTGATCCCCGTTAGGATTAACAGGTCTTTGAAAATCGATGGGAAATTCAAGAGACTGCACGGAAGTGTTTTTTATGGGAGACAACGTTGGTGACCATTACATATGCACTGCATATATCTATACCGTTGGTTGAACTATGGGGCAGAAACTTAACCCAAAAGTACTGTGGAATAAGCAGTCAAGCTTGTGAAGACTTCCGCCTCTTTTATGGGG
Source organism: Paragonimus westermani (assembly GCA_008508345.1). Taxonomy (NCBI): domain Eukaryota; kingdom Metazoa; phylum Platyhelminthes; class Trematoda; order Plagiorchiida; family Troglotrematidae; genus Paragonimus; species Paragonimus westermani. Next base: position 229,568 of record QNGE01000433.1, read on the forward strand.
AATAACACACATGTGGATGAACTAACCGGTGTCAGCAAAAGGGCCGTTTAGTGACAAGGCATCCTAGATTAGTTGACTCAATACTCACGACAAAATGGTACACATCGGTCGAAAGCGTTTTGTGTATATGGGAAATTCGTGTCAGTTGCGTAGCCCGGCTCTTTGATCCATACACGATTGTTTGCTTAAGCCACGTGGCTATCGGATAGGCCATCAACAGACTAGTCCAAGCGACACGTCTCAGACGTGAAGATAAATCAACCGAATAAATGGAACGAACGTTTATCGAAACAGCTGACAATTACACTCAGTGGCTGCGCCCGCTCTCTTGTTATCTTTGCTACATACAAGTGTGTTGTGAGCGGACCAAATTTGATGACCGTTGCTCGAATACTGAGTGTGGTTCTCATGTGGTTATTGATGATGAGCACCCTCTAGTTCATGTCGTTTGCCACGTCGCATCACAGTAAGTGAAATTAGATAGACCGAAACCAAATTTTGCCGAACTACACCAGATACAAGACGGTATTGTCAGGTGTGTTCGTTATTTTCTCAATAAATTCACGTTTAATTCCCTACCCAATAAACTAATACTATGAGATGGACTAGTTATCTGTTTGTTGTACCGTGTGCTCTTATCTAAGCATTGTCAGTCTAAAAAGTATTAGACCAGAGCCCAGGCTCGAACGGTGGGCTTCCGATCGATTAGGGATGAGAACGAAACTACTCATTAAACCACATTTTGGGACTCAAAACACACCTGGTAGATTTGAGTTACGTCTCCTTGGATTCCGTATTTTTCTTTCAAGATACCTCGGGTAAGAAGATTCTGATTTATCTTTGAAACTTAAAACCACCTACATCCTGGAAGTCAAAATCAGTGCTCACTTTTATCATACACTTTCAAAACAGTTGGAGAGTTTATCTGCTACGTGGTATTTTTATCCACGATCCAACAAAGACTTCATTCTTGCTAGTCAATAAGACCATCGCAGAAAATTTACAAAATGGTTACTGTTGCCAGCTTTACCATCGAACGAGCGTACTGTTTCCCCTGAAACATTTGGACTGGTTTATCTGAACTCAGACTGGTGAGCTTGAGAGAGTTTGGACTCGGATACAGTATTCGCCTTTAGCCATCTAGGTTGTTGTTACCGTGACCCATCGCAATGACTGGATTTTATTTGTGGACATATTGCATCAAGCCTTCATCAGCACAATCTGGTTGTGGTGCTATACGTTTCAATCATCTACAGCTGGTAATGTGGGGAGATTCTTCCCATCCAAAATAACAAGGTGCTAGTCAGTCACACAAAACTGACCAGGCTAATCACCCCCGTCCCAAACTATGCCCACAGTATCAACCGGTATCTGAGCAAATGTGGCTCTCCACATGCAACAAGAAGTTTACTCGTTTGGATCCAACCGCTCGCAAACCGTCGTAATAATTTGTGTAGAAAATCCATGGGTGTTTTCAAGATTTAACTTACAGCAGTCATGGAAACTGGATTGGTATCTTACCTAGCCTCTTCTTTTATAGTCAGGGTGTATACGAAGTACAGTACACCATATAATCACTATTTCCAGAAGTGCATGGCGGAAGTTTTTAAATCGTTTGGGCCGTCTATTTTTCATCATTGCTAGATCATATGAACCCTGGAACATGTTGGCTTTTGAGCGCAAATTGCAATCATCAATCAAAGAGTTGTGCCTGGAAAGTTCTGGATATGCACCTCCCGACGCTCAAAGATGCCATGGAAATCATAATTTTTTTCTCTACATGTATCAGAGTGTAGTTTTTCATTTGCAGGACAGTATAACAAACGACATTTCCATTGAGCATTCCGTGATTACTCACAAAGCGCTGACTGCTTTGGACAATATTTCCCAGTAATATTAATGTGCAATCTGAGATGTTATCGATTGAACGCCATTCACAGTTGGCAATAGTTTTGCTCCCAGGCACATCTTTCAGCCAGGAGTTCTGGAGTGAGGGTTGCAATCTGGTCCACATGGTTGTGAAGTCAACGTGTTACCCAGTGCGTCATCGATTTTAAGTTAGTGCTGATTGAATGATCACATCTAAACCCAAAGTTGTGAGTGTGTCTGAGCTGATCGTTTCGACTGAAGACATGGTGGCTAACCGGTGAATTGTCCTCAATAACCCCAGAATCATTACTTCCAGTATGTCTTCCAAAGGAGCTCATTAAATCGGTTATCTTAACACATGAGCTGTGAGGTGACGGATGCGGTGTTCAAATTGTATCCCAACATTAGTTATTATTTTGTCGGGTTTCATTAAACTCTATTTGTCTGTTTAGCTGAAGTAAGTCCTGAGAAAGATTGTGCCTGGCTTTTCCTCTGTTCATACACCTTTAACCGCACCAATTTTGGTGCCGCGATCGTGAACAATTTCTTCCGAGATTGCTCTTCTGCGATGCCGACCCTTACATAATAACGGACAAATACACGTACCTAACAAAATAATTCGAGACATCAACCCTTTCCTGGTGAAAGTCCGATAGTCCCGATTGCGGATTAGGTCGCTGGTATTCTTCGTTGTTTAACACATGATCTGCTCATGACACACACAGGTAGCAAATGAAGTCAGTCTGGTTGAACACTGTCTACGCTGTTCATCGATTAGCGTACGTTTGAGGGTCCGTTTCAGTCAACGCGAGCTCAGCTAGTTTAAAGTCATTAGACTCAGTATGTCTGAAAGGCACCAAACTGTGGTAATGTTTGCTAATTTCCTCATTAATTTCTCAATATAGCCGGGTAAGACGTATGAGGTACAGTCTCTCGATATTACGGAGGGCGCAGAAAGTCAGTTAATTTCATTATGATTCGGGTACGGACAACACAGCCAGGGTATTTGAATCTGGTAACCACAAACAGAGATGCTAGCACGCTTATGTATACTTAGACATCTTACGATTGTCAAAAATACCTTGTAACTTGCCTTAGTTAGTTCATCCATGGCGGCAAGTGGATTGGATCGCAGTTGTGATAACTGGGATGATCTGGTACAAACCATGGCAATTCGGGCTTTCTGCACGCTGCTGTCAATTGCGGAGAGGATGGCAGTGGGAGTTGCAGACGTGGCGGTGGGAACTGTACAACTTGGGACATTGGACACTATGGGGTGGCTGTCATTACTGTCCGGGCTGCTGTGATCTAACTCACCGGGCAATTGAAGATGACGTATCCCATGTCGAGCATAATGTCTGGATAATAGCTTCGGGTGGGCGGTAGCATAATCACAGAATAAGCACTGATGTTGGATTCCCAAAACGGGACCGTTATCCAGCCTGTTTTGTGAGTGGGTTGTGGAAATAACCCCGGTACCAGCTCCATCTACACCCCCACCCTGACCGCATAGTTGACCAACAAACAGGGTTTTCACATACGGAGAATGTTTCTTCTTGCCAATTTTTCTACGGATCCGTGGTAACCCTATGGCTTCAGGACTGCTTACGCTTCGTGGACTCTGTTTTTCACTCACGCTGTTATTGCTTGTGCTGCTTTCGGACAATCCGTCTCCGTGTCCGTTCTCCAAAACAATTGGTGAAACATTTTCCAAATGAGGTGGACTGAATTTGCCTTGTTTCTGGGACGGACTATGATGCAGTTCTATATGCTCCGTGAGGAAGGCCTTGGAAGAAGCAATTTTGTGGCACTTGGAACATTGATAGAGCATAAAATCCACTGTTTGTGAGCCATGATCAAAGTTGAAGTGTGTTTCCAGCTGTGAAAGCCAGTGGGTATGGAAACAGCACAGAGGACAGTGTAAGATTAGAACGTCAGATGCATCTAGCAACGGCAAAAGACCCATGTTCTGTTCACCACCTATTTGCTAACAGTGCACTGTCATCAAATGAGCTGAGTGTAAATATTACTTTCTCAATGGCTCCGCCTTTCGCGCACAGGTTTTGTTGTCAGTGCGCTTCCGTTACGGGCATTGTGACTTGTGAACACAGATGTGAACGTTTTGCCATGTCATGTCGCGTCACTGTGCCGTGGCTGTGGTGGTATAACACATTGAATATGGGGTAGGGAGTTGATAGGTGGGGACGAATGGCAGCGCCATTGAACAAATCAGGACAAGGTTGGGGATTGACGCACCCAGGTTGGACTGCGCACCACACACGACAAACCAAATAGGTTTTAGCAACGTGGGGGAGGGACTATATCATGTCTACGCGCATACTCTCGTTTCGTGCTTGTATGTTGCGTACGTGCGTACGTAGTGCACAAACTGGCTTAGGGAGGCATCGCCGTTGTCACACTTCGGATTGGCATTCGGCTGGCTTCAGCTGTCACATGACACATGCGGCAAGCTCACACGTCATTCGACGACTCCGGTGCGCACGTGTGTGTGCGTACATGATGCGCTCGTGAAGGTCTTACTGTGCACGCTCCTTATAGGCTGTCGGTTTGTCTGCAGCTGAGGCGTGTCATGACTGACCAACACATGATTGGTAGAACAGTGGCAGCGCTTACCGCGGTTGGTACGACATATGTACGCAAACACACACACACACACTTTCGTACTGCATTACGCGAGGCTTCATATGTGCGTTTCATGTCACTGTAATGAGTATGCATGAGTAGTCCGGTGGGGGGGATTATGGTGCAAGCTGCGAGTCGATTGGAGTACAGTCAACGTGAGAACGCGTGGCCGATAAACCGTTTGGTCACAGTGATCGTGTACGGTCAAGCGACCAATCGGAACAAGGTGGCTTTTAATTGAATCTCAGGTCAAACCAGTTCAATAGTAGGGGATCGCGGCTGATGTAACTTCGACAGCACTGATAACGGATCACTTTTCGGTCTTTCGAAAGGAAACACCAGACATTAAAGTACATATTCTTGCTACGGCCAGGAATGGAACCTCAACCACACATCCGTGAGGCAACCGTTTTGAGAGTTGTGCCATCGATCTCATGTTGGGTAGACCAACTTATCATACGCAAACGCTCAGCCAAATTCGCTTGTGAGTAATGCTCAGTTTGTCCGATCGTCTCGAGAGAAGACAGAGTAACTGTCCCGTTAAGTCCAATGGGTGACTCCATGATTGTGAACACTATTCGAAACCGAATGTGCCGATGCCTGACTGCATGATAATTCGGCCGCGCACAATGTGGTTTCAATGGCACAGTGGTGAACACGGTTGCTTCTTGGAAGCATGCCCGAAGTTCCACCCTGCTTGTTTCCCAAAGGAGCTGGCTGGAGCCGCTGTGTGAAGGAGAAAGCTGTTATCATTTATGAGTGTTTTGTGATTTATATCCAGAGAACATATTGCTCTGCGCGACTCATGAAGGGAAGTTCATCATTCTTTTAGTAGACAAAAGTTGAAAGTAGTTTTTTTACTTTGGACTTATTACTAACTCTCGCATAAATAATCGGGATGAACCACATCTAAGCTACAGTTAACAGGAAAACCATATAGGCAGGTGCGGTCACTTGCATAGTTTTACACCTGGGATTGGCAGGGAGTGTGGATATAGGATTAAATGTTTGGAAACAGACAACATACTGAAGCTATACTTCATACAGGTTTGACGATGGGTGTAGACACTCAGTTCGTTGAGTTGAAAAATGCCCAGTGAATCTGGAAAATAGTTTCACTCCTTTGATCAGTAATCGAGGGAAAACCATTGTGGAGTAATTTAACCAAAACTGAGTATCATGGTATGTGGGCTGAAAAAGATTTCAGTCAAGAAACGTGCTACAGAAGCCTTCATTTCTTGTCGAAAACGTTATCTATTCCAAGAGTCCATGACTTATTTTAACGTCAAGGTTGTCAACGGAAAGCTATCTACGATGGGGTTTGTTCCTAACCTGTCATTTTGGCACAAAACTTAAAGACCGTTGACAATTCATTCCTGAGAGAACTGGACTACTTTTGAATCCTGTATGTGCTACACAGCGTGTGTCAGGTCAGCTGATCATTTGGTAGAGAAAATTTTGCAATGCCATTGATATATATATATATATATATATATATATATATGATTGCCGAGCCTCAAAGTCGGTGGCGAGTACCATACATTAACAAAAAGAAATTCTTATTGCCTATCTTACAGCATTGCCGGGATAAGGAAACGAATCACACCTTGGAAGACACCTGGCACCATGAAGGACAAGCTAAGAATTGTGTACAAGATGATATTTGATTAAAGAAGCAACAATTTATATAAAACAGGTTTATGTAGCATACTTTTACGAAGAAAAAATCAACTTAGAACCTCTGTATTGCTGCAGTCGCAGTCAAGTGGTAAACAAGGAATACGATAATATTATCTTGATTTGGTGTCCAAGTGCAATTTACTCAGTAGCATAAGACAAGTCGTAATCGTTCGACCTGGTCTCACATTATAAAAGTTGTAGCTTGTGTAAGATTGGGCTTAAAAAATGAATTTTCCTAAAAATGACCATATTCACTAATAGACATGATGTCAGTCGAAATGGAGATATGATTTTCTGCCCTCAAATTCAATAATTTCACGTTGTGCACACTGAGTGATCACATGTCGTGGAAGGATTTGGCCATGATTTATGCACATTCCTCACAAATAACTGATGGTCCTTGGTTTACCAGGCAAAATTTTAATCACTTGTTCTTCCACGAAAATGCTCTGAACACAGGCAAGATTATCACCCCCTCGAGGAAGTGATTTCCAACAAAGATAGGAAGGAATACCCGAACAACCACCGATCTTATGATTCAATTCTGTAACATCACAAACAACGCATGGTGACACCGTTCAACTGCCTCGTTAACGCTCATGATTATTGACAGACTTGTCGCCAGACTACGTATCGACCTGCTAAGAAGATTGACATTCACAGTGAAATGCTGATATACGTGATTATACTATTGTCCAATAGATTGCTTCAAATACACAGCTCTTCTTTAGTTGTCAGATTCCACAAACTAATCAGAATAGCACATATTAACAGTACATTTCTTTTAGTCTCATTATTACACCAATTCTTTTATCGTGATTGCAACGGTGACGACTGTGCGATTATCAGAGATTCTTTCAATGCCCGTGACTAAACACATAAGGCTCCAAGTGATGTATTCAGCCAGTATACCACGTTATAGATTTCAGCGTGCATTTCTGTTTAAATATAGTTGATGTGGGCAACACAGCGGGCAGTATACAGTGTACCGTAGATCTTTCAGGTAAGTTGTCATCCACAGTCAGTGATGGTCCAATCAGTCTGTTCATTTGTGAAAAGCAGTGGTTAACGACATACCAGGTGAACTTCATTGATCTCTCGTGTCATTTTAACATTTGTCCATTACACGGTTTCATTATTACACTGTCACACTGTTTGGATCATTTTTGAAGTGAGAATTTGTTTATCATAGTACATCCATTAAAAGTTTTTGAAAATAGTGTGCAACAAACGCAAAGACTATTTTGTACAGTTGCCATATACTCATACCATTGCCACTGGTGTAACCACATTCTCTTTGGCGACACGTAACACATAATGCATACACACGTTTCCCGTAGTCGCTTTCGAGTTCTTGGTCTTTCTGGCGCTGTCACCTGTCCCTTAGCTTCCCCGCGTACAGGTCATGCTATAATACTCATACAAACGAAGCGAATGTTATGCAACATTATGAATACACAACAGGCCTTATTCGGAGTCCCCACAGTGAAAGAAGATAGTTACAAAAAGCACCCCGACCTACAAACATTTGGCTATAACCCTTGGAGCATCATGTTACGCGATCGATAAACCTGAGCGTTGCTCACAGGCCTGCGGTCACTTTAACTATATATCGGGTCCTCACAACAGTTTTGGAATTCAAACGCCAATATCTCATTCGCTGCATCCTCACTGTTTACTAGCTCCTCAGTGCTGAGTGCATAAGACTGTTCAGTTCCAGACCTTCGTTTGAATTCCCTCAAGCTTGCATCCATCTACGATAGAAATGACTGGAAATCACGAACAGTTATCTTTCTCTTGTCAATACCTCTATTTCATCTATTCTATCGTTGTGTCTACTTTCTCCCCAGTTATTTATCTCTTCGTGGCTTCAGTTGTTTATCCGCTTGGCGATGGTGTTTTTAATCTAGGATAATTAGCATCACTGGTGTTTTGGCTAAATACGTCGACAATTTGTTTCAACAAATGCATCCTCAAACTATGAACTTGTTGCATGTGAAGTCACCAAAGACGAAATTCAGTCGTTTTAGAAGTGATCACGGGGTTATCGATTGGACTGAACAGAACGATTCTGTTTATTTTCATTTCGAAATGATCAGACAAGCTGAAGGCTATTCACTTAAGGTTGTGTTTGAGCGTTTGGATATGATCATTCGGCCATCCCTATAGTGTGGTTTCTGATGCCGCGGGTAACATGCTGATTTTACAAGCATGAGTGCTGAGTGTGAAGGCTCCGATCAGGTGTGGATAGTGTTCACTAGGTATGCGTTCGTTTTATGGATTTGGGTTTCAAATGACCTTGGTAACGATGATGTAAATAAGGGACCATGATCGAATGTGATTGTGATGTTCAAATTAGCTGCTATGTCAAGGGGGGGAAATCTGTTGACTTATACGCCCGTGGCCGCATCATACGGACAGTGATGTGAGGACGCTAAAACAACACTGTCCAACAAAGTTATGTGACCACCTAACATTTCTCGGAAAATTCTATTTGTGTACGTCACAAAGTGCTCAGCTGTATGTCGAACCACGTGTCATAATGGTGAAAATCTGTCTGGCACCTTTTAGTTGTGATTTATTCAAGAAAAACAAAGCAATCTGCGTAATGAAATAACGAGATCATTTAGACATGTGATTTATCGGAAGCGGCTCGTTTGACGTATTTGCTTCGATTCGCTTTGGAAGTTTAACATGCTGTTTCGATAAGTTCTCCACAACGGAAACAAGTCGAATTATCCTGTTCCGGTTTGTGTACATCCTGTAACGTCACACACACCCTGTGCTTGGCATCTATCCGTACAGAAAACATATCCTGAAGCTTCCCAACCGAATTTAGTGTAGTACTACATGCATGTGGTAGGGCGTTGTTTTTTTGTTTGAAAACTAATTTGTCTGGAGTAGAATATACACATTGTGTAAACATGAGTTGATGTCATGTTTACCATCCAGAACAGTCAACAAGTTCACTCATTCAAACCCACCATCATTGATGGTTTTTCACTGATCTTCTTGTCTGTTCAAAGAGAATTAGGAAAGGACTGGTCTCAATTGCCAGGACCACTTAGCCGGAATTTTTTCATCGTTTCCTATGCAATCACATACCAACTACAGTGCCTAAAAGAGATGAACCTTCAACCAATCTAAATTAAAGATGTGTTTGTGATTGAGAAAAACTGACATTCTCATGTTTTGTAAATTCGGCCGGCGACATTCTCTTAAAGCTCATTATGTTGTTCATGTGTGAACGTGGACAGCAATTGCAGGAAACTTTTGGCTGAGTTTCACGGTAGTCAAGAATATCAGTGCTTGTCTGGTTTAGATAAAAGTGGAAAGCTTCCTCATTCACTGATAACCAGATTGAGAATAACACAACGTTATGATCAAGTTGTAATACTCTACGTTTCAAACACCTCGGGTGGCCTTTCTCAGGAGTGTTGTCAACAACATGCTAAACACGACACCCAAACTGTTTGACTTCATCGAACTAAATTTGGTGCGGATATCTTATCCCTCATTCACTGTTTTGTAAAATTGGAGATGAGCCTATGAGGAATAGGCCGATTGAACATCTCAGACCTTGCTATCATTTAGAGATCTTCCTTATGATTGAGAAGGAGTCTGGCGGATTGCGAAAAATCTGGGATTCGCTTGGATTCGAACCAGCGGAAAACGCAGTAAGCGCTCTAACACCTGGGTTTGGAAGTCACGGGGGGAGCTCAGATGTTTCTCACTCGGACTCTGTTACCCGCCTAAATCAACTTGCCATAGAGAATCCACCAAATACCCTGGGAGACTGACTAGTCCAAGAGGATTTCCTGGACACCTGGTGATGTAACGCATCGACACCACTGTTGATAACCAGTGTTGCGTCTGAGCATGCTGTTTCTTCTGACGGTTCAAACACGAACGTACCCCAGATTTATCGAAATTAGGTCTCTTCTAAAATACTTTCTGACTTTTCGGTTCATTTCGTTGAGAGGAAAACTGTAAATCCTAAGATCGCCTGGCAGGGTGGAATGGTAGATATTCTACTTACATTGAATGCGTCCACCTGAGACCGACGAGAAGTCAGGAATTTCGTTAAACCGCTCCCCTCTGAGTCGACTGAACGTGATCCTATATGTGTATCTTGGAGGCCGAGAACAAAGTTCATCTTCTGTAAGTTGAACGCAATTCGTTAAGAGTATTTCTATGATACACCAGCCCTTGGACAGCCTGGAGTTTAAATTGTTTTGTACTCGATTTCTAAAATGTCCATAATGGGGTTGGTAGCAAATAAGCGTAATTTCTTTACGCTGTAGATTCCCTTTAATAGAATTACAGTCTAGTTTATAGGAGTAACCTCATCTCTGCTGGCCTGCACAATGAGCGACCTTACGCACACCTGATCAATAATATCGCAGAACATGCACTGTCTACGATTGACTGGCTTACTCTCAGCCACCTCGTCTATGTTTCGACTTCGCTTGTTCACTCCGAGACTATTTCCTAGCTGTGTCTTACTAACAGGAAACAGATTGGGCAACTCTGTCGATATTCGGTTTGTTGCAAACTAGGATACGCTGTCTGACAACCGGCGGCATGCAATTCTGTATTCTGCTTGTATTAACTCTCTTCCGTTCATAAACATCTGCTCGCCGCAGGCTTTCAAGGTCTGATGAAATGAATAAGTATTCTCAATGTTTCAGCCTCAAGGTCACAATACAGTATCAGTTACCGTGCCGTGGGTACAGTTGGATTTGTGCGATGTGGTTACAGATGACCACTGCGTTAGGGTTACCAATGGTTTGCCAAGCAAGAACTACAAACTGTGTTGGGTAAGTAAACTGAGATTAAAGCTTCGTATACGTCTAAGATATAAGTTAGTTACCAACATAATTATCAAGCCTTATCCATAATCTACCACCGAATTGCGGTTCTGAATGTAACCATGACATAAGTGACATACCAAGTATGAAGCTGATTAACTAGAGACATCAACGACTTGGGGGCAAACTGGACTGTTTACAAAATTAACTGGATGTGCGCTACACATAGGGGATATCTCAGATTTAAAGAGGAAGCTTTGTCATAACAAACGCTATTGTCCTACATGTGGTTTCTGCCGATATCTAGATACTGGTTATTCTAGGGTGCTAAATTCCCATAGAAGGTTCACGAGATAGACACTCATACGTCCAGGAGTGTAACCCTCCTCGGGGCTCTCTAAGGGATAAAACTGTGTTGGTTGCCCCAAAAGTGTCTGACAGCAGATAGTGAAGCTAACATTTCGTGAATTTTTTAACTGGGGGGGGGCTCAATCTATTATTAATTATGCTTGAGCGCCAATGTAACATGTTTAGTCCTGCCAGCACGGTGATGCATGCTCTGTCTATGTGACATCTCTCGGCTGGGTTACCTGATTGTGGTTTTTTTATGGCTGATGACGATCGATAACAGCTGGCTGTTAACACATCTCATGGGCTGACAGACAGAGCTGGACTGGAAAAAGCACACCGTTTTATTCCAAATGAGCACAATAAATAACATACTACTCCCCTAGTGGAATGTGTTATCACGATCATTTTTTTCTGCAAACTGATTACTAATGAAAAGTCGCATCCGAAAATGGAAAGCATTCAAAACTTGTCGAAGGACTGACTGATTTCTGTAGGTCTTCTCTTAGCGATTAAGCCCCATATTGTCGTTTTCAAATTGTGCTTCGTCGTTCATGAGCGGTGGAGTGCTGTGTGACAGAATTCTAGGCACACAATTGCGTTTCACAGTTTCGTGTTACGTTGTGGGCATGCTGTATGACACAATATTTCTTTCATTTTGTAAGATTTTTACGTTGAAAAACAAATTAGAATATTTGTGACACAGATGTAGTTAGTTCATTGGAAAACTTTGTCTGAATTTAGCCGCATTGTGTTCCACGCTTTTCCGGTTACTTTTTATATATACAAAATGAGTGTTGTTCACATAGGACGATGGAAAATAGTTGCGGACTTTTAACCCCCGTTAAACTGTTGCCAAAATACGTACGGCCCGATTAGGATCTGTTCCACGAGGCCTAAACTACATTAATAACTGAAAATTGTCATGATTTACGTTGTCTGTTAGGCCCAGTAGACTTGATAGTTCGGACCTTTATTTTCGTGTGAGTGAGATGCAGCTTAACCCATGAAACTAAAGTCAAATAATGTGGGCATTTACTGGTTTGATAAGAATAACACTTCTTGAACGGAAATGATGTTTTCAAGTTGACCATCACTCACATTTGATCGCAGCGTTCGCATNACAGGCAGTAACTGTGTCTCCTCTCGAGACGATCGGGCAACCTGATCATTGCTCACAAGCGAGAGTGGTTGAGCGTTCACATTTGATCATTCGGTCGTGCCTAAAGTGAGGTCAATGGCGTAGTGGTTAACACGGTTGCCTCATGATTGGAATGTCCGGAGTTCAAATCCCGACCGTGGCAAGGATATGCACTACTGACGAGCTCTAATGAGAGTGAAACTCGAGTCTAGTGCTTCTTTTTGAAAGAGGCTAGCTGGAAAGTCTGTCTGAATGCGGAAGCTGCGATCAAATGTGAGTGATGGTCAACTTGAAAATAAACCAAATCCTCGACTACTCACCAGAAATGATGTTTCTTGGTAAAAATTTTGACGGGATGGAAACCATTTTCTTCTTAAACCTGTTGTTCGACGAACACAGAGTTGCTATGCGAACTGCGGATTGACATTTGTGAGCTACCTCTTATCAAGCGTTTGCCAATCTTTTCTGACTCAGACTTTATCTTCAACCCGTCTTGGCATTTTGATCATTCAACCTGCTGTCTGTCAGACGACCAGAAGCTCATGATTTGTAACAAGCTTACAAAATGAAGCGTAGTTTTAACATTAAGCCTGTCCACTGCAATGAATTTTGACAGTAGAGTGAGTTCACTGTTCCACAAGACTTAAGTTTTACACTAACAGAAACTGCCACATACACATGCAATGATTAGAATAAATGACAAGTGTAAATATCTGTTGAACATTTTACAAGAAGTCATTAGCCGAGTGCTACATTGGTCGGGAGAATGAAAAGATGTCACTGCGACTTTGCACAAGAAATTGAAGCCAGAATGAAGTACATTTCGGGACAGTTGCTTGAAGCAGAGTTTACGACTTTCAATCGTTGGATATCGCACGGATTATATTGCAGTTTTTTGACACAACAGGACAAGCTCGTTTGCCCAGATTCTTCGTTGTTCTAGTTACCGACTCAGTGTTGATGAAATCGTGTGTGAAGATGATCATTGAGTTTATCACCGACCAGTCGGGCAAGTTGAATAACTGGACGAACAGGTCACTTGGTTTGACCTTGATCATACAGGTGGTAGAATCGGTACTGTCAACTGCTGCTGTATCAAAATGCATGTGTGTGTCTGTTTATTCACCGAAAGACAAGGGTTTCCTTTTCGTGCTAGCCAATCAGTCGGCTAGCCAGCGTTTGCCGGTTGGACACAAACGCCTCCTTCACACACCTACCGGTCTTATTCCTTCGGGTTTACATCGGGTACTTGGTACGCCAGCGGAACGGCAAGTGGTTCACCGTAAGCTACTTGCACTGATGGCTAAAGTACAGGCGTCCTGTGACAGGCTAATTCGAATCGGATTCCGCCAACCGTAATGTTCAAACTGATGAAGTATGATAAAGTTGCATGTCCAGTCGAACTTTTACTTCCTCACCTTGGAAACAGTGTGGAGCAGTCAGGAATTTGAAACGATCTAAATTGTGACTTTCTTTCAAGTGTTAAGCTGACGAACATGGTTTCTATGAATTCCACTGTTCTACCTAACCTTCCAACTGACGGTCAGCAGACCATGCCAGGCAAATTGGGCGATTAAGTGTTTCACGTTCTCGACTTATAAGATACTCTTTCAAGTCTACGATAATTCTACTCCAACCTTCCTTATTGCAGACAGTTCACTTGAGCCTGTGTACAATTTTGTACGTACACCGACTGCTCTCTCTTCAGATGCACTGTAACGAAACTGGGGGATACAGGCTTTGCTTGCATCAGTCTTCGTTCCCTTCGGAAGTGAAAGGCGTCCATTTTGTCCTAAGATTCGGGAAGGTAAGTTGTTCAAGGTGAATTTGGGAACAGTTAATGACCATCAAATGGAAGGATTGCGTGGACAAAGCAACAGTTCATCAGGGCGCATTCCGAAAAACTCTAGGTTCACGAAAAACCGACCGTTCACTAGATATGCCTAGATTGTGTCGCATTTATCACTTACCCTGCACACTAATGGGTGCTTTTTAAATCGTATATTAGTCACAGAGACACCTAAGGATTGGATAAATAGACTAGCTTGTTACACAACCATTTGTTCAGGAAACTGGAAGACCCTAACATATACGTTGTGTAGGATAGACGGGTGTCACCTGCTGTACCACTGACCGAATTAGCACAAAAAATGACCGAACGGCATATTCTGACTAATGATTTCCCCTCATCTACACAGTTATCAACATGCAGGATGCTCGAATCACTTAGGTTTCGTAGATTTTTTCCCGAACTAATGGTTGAAATCACGGTGTTATCTGACCGGAAATGTAGATGTGCACATGTGAGAGTAGTGGGGTTCCGACAGGTTGCCGAAATTCTCGTGAAAAGTTCGATTATCACCAGTCCAACAGCTCTTTGACGAAGGGGATTGTCATTTGTGTAGCTCACTGACTTGACCGTCCAAGACTAAGGTGAATGAGGACAAGCATTGGCTAGTCGTCTCGATTGATCTTCAATCCATATACAGAAAATGACAACACGTGAGCGCAGCGCGCATGAGCTACCCATAGCATGGCTTTGGCAGTTACGCATACTGACCATTCTCGTTACTTAGGTAAATCATTTCCTCTCCTTCCACCTATCCGAACACCAGTTATTCCTTTCTCTACCCTACTCATTCTGTTGGCATTCAGCTTGCTCCCAATGAATCTTACGTACTCGAAGCTACTTGCGATACAATTCGTGCGGTGTTTGTCAGATCCATGCAGAAGAAGAAAAAGATAGGAAAAGAGAGAAGAAGGAAGAAGGAAGAAAAAATCTTGAACGTTCTCTTTGTAACCGTCACCGAACGACTCTGCCTCGTGTTTCACTAGGCTCAAAAGTGGGCTTAAATTAAGTTTGACCATCTATGCATGGTTGATGATTTAACATGCTTTTGCACATAGGTGTGTAGGCAGAGGTGCTATCGTATAAACTGACTTTTGACGATGTTGACGTAGCTAAACAGTTATGAAGCAACACTGGGGCATTGGTCTTACTAGTTGCCCTACTCACAATCGTTGCTTAACAACATGAGGAAAACATTACTTTAGAACCCCTTACATGCAATGCTACAATCTCACCTAAAAGTTGTTGATTCCAACAGAACCTCACAGAACGCGTTATAAATTGCATATACCTTGGAAGTAACGTACTAAAGCCCCGTGAACTGCATACACGAGTAAACAAGACTGTTTATCACTAGTCAAAATACCACTTGACGACTTTGGTGGTTTTCCCGATTTCTGTTTGACGAGATAACCTAACCGTCGAGTCACTGATTTCAGTAAGTGACTAGTTACCGTCTCGTCTCGAGAAGATCGGATAGTTTGAGCATTAGTTACAACCGATTGTATCGGCGCATTTGCATAAATTAAGTCGATCATGTTTATTGTGAGGTCATTGACGTAAAGGACAACACAGTTGTCTTGATAAAGCTTGGCAGTTGTAAGAATGTGCACTGTGCTTGTGCTGTAATAAGAGGGAAGCTCCGATCTAGTGGTTGTTTTCCAGAAGGACTGACTGAAATGACTGAATTCGATAGTTGTGAATGACTGTCTTTCCTATCAACTAAATGTTCAGGCGAGTTTTTCCTGTAGTTTCATGGAGGAAAGTGCCCGAAGCTATTGGTGTACCCTGAACGCTTCCCATAACGTTGTTATGAACCCAGACCGTGTTGTACTTCAGTAAACGGCTACTAATGCAAACGAAGCTGTGGGGATATTGGGTCAATTGGTTTGGATGGGACAGGTACATCCAACGAGCAAAAAACCTCGCTGAAAGCAGTTGATTGTAACAACTTTCAAGTAGAATTATTTTATGAAGTTTGAATTACGATCTGTTTTCACGTGGAGACATAAACTTAGACGGTATCTCAGAAATAACTCAGAACAGGGCTGTAAAGAGGAGATCGTAGTTTTTTAATGCATTCGTTGAGTGTAACCAAAATATAACAACGTGTATTGCTGTCACTCCGAGGGATAACAATCCCGATACAAACGATAATTCTCATTCAGGTTATGCGTTTCTTCAGATTCCAGCTAGATTTAAACTGCCTCATGAATTCAGCTCATAATCCAGCGCCAACCCAGTACAGTGATCCGAGGTAAAGATAGCTTGGACACTATCAGACTTGACATCCACTTCAAACAGCGTTTATCGGCATGCATTAGAAATGCACCGCTTATTCGGCATATCTGCATGTACACAAAGGGAAAATACTTCACATATTGACGGAACTACTTTCTTTCTCTCTATCCAGTACTGTTCGATTTTCGTCAACATGTGCACAAAAGCATTATTGTGTTCGTTCGTGATTTGGACGCTCAATTTCATGGATTCTGGAAGCCAACGCGTTGTTTAACATGTTTGTGTATTTCATAAGAAGTCTACTTATTGGTCACTTAAAAAGGTTGCAGGTTAACTTACGGTGACTGTTCTGGTTTATGAGATCATTTAGCTAAATAGACCACCAGTCTGTCAATTATGAACTTCGTCAGTTTATCGAAAACTGCCGTTCATTGTGTACTAAACATGTAGACTCAAACTGTTGACCACAAGTATTACCTGAAATGAGGCGGAAAGAAATAATGGGGCACAACCTGATAAAAAGACACTTCGTTTGATTCGTGGTTGGACCAGCCGGTAACAAAGAGCTTGTGAGATTATAGGTTAAAGCTACCTGACGTCTTCACAGTCTTGGGAAACCGTTCAACTTGCTTCAAACAACTCAGGCAGCTGTGAACGATGGAGACGATGCGCTCAGTTGGTACATCCAGGACAGCCAGCTGCCGAAAACTCATTTTGCCTTCAGGCTGAAGTTGATGAAGCGTAATCAAGCCTCGGGGCCAGTCGTTTTCATTAGTTCTCCAACACGGTAGTAACGTACAGCAAGAGTTGAAATGACCACAGCTTTCCAATCCACACACACAGAGTGAGGAAGTACCCTATGATTTCAGCACTTACTAACAGTCAGTATGCTGTGCGCATGTTATCGGTGTATTTGGTGACAGTCACATCCGTGTGACTTTTTACAAACAGAACAAACCAAAGACGAGGGAAACCAGCAATCTACAGACGTGCTAGTGCACCTAATGACTACACGTTCACCTTGCCACATAATGGGGAATTGGTATTTCTATATACAGCGAATGATAGCAGTATTTTTTGAAGATGAAAATCTGTTTTGTTTTGCGATCAATTGCCAGTAGTGCTGAAGATCTATCATCTAGTGGTCATGTAACGACGACGAAAAGCAGTCACTTTTGATAGACTTTTATCACGGTCTTTATACAAGACATTATTCGATCTGCTGGGTCTACACCTATTCGTGAAAAAAAACTGAGATTGTAATCATCATTCGCACCGTTTATCTGGCCAAAGCTGGCTCATGAACTTGGAGGTTTCGATTGCTGTCGCAGTCTACAATTGATGATCGACGACTGATGTGTTGAATCAATAGTAATTGAAGAGTAGGGCTTGAAGTGACTCAGAAGATGTGTCAGAAGTCTTGAACTTCAACAGAAGGACGGTATGAATTTACCAGAAATAGTCCGAATGGCAGGAAATACTACTAGTAAAATTGGTCGGGCTGTTTATGTGACTTGTTCACACCACGTTGATGTCGATGAGCACAACTCATTTCGGATTGCCAGTTTGTATTGACCACGGCAGTATTGTATCGAACTAGTGATTAACATAATGTACATCTTTCGACCAACAATCACCTCGTCCGTGTTTAGGTTTGTTAGGTGGAGATAGCCCGAATGTAGGGATCGAACCAGTAAACCGGTACAAGCCGAAAATCTTGTTCACTCAGTTATTGGTCTTGTGACCAACAATGTGCAACTTGTTCACTAAGGAGTGGACAGTATGTAAGAAGACGACAATGATTAAAACTGGTCAATTTGTGCTAAATTTTAGCATCAATATGTACATTTCAGTGCAGACGACAAATAAGTGATTAATTTTTATTTGAGATCCATGAAAAAGATGAGGTTGAGCGGGGTCACGTGATTTACTCGCGTGTAGAGTCTAGTTATGTGAATTGATGTAGTGAGGTTTGGCCTGTGGATTTGCAATGGAAAGCTTCCAGTTTGGAGAGCAAGGAGCCCAGGATGCTTGAAACGATCCACATATTCCTTCATTCTGAAGCAATGGAACTTTCACAAATGTATGTGCATTGTAGAATTGAGGTGGTAGCACAGAACAGAATTATTACGCAAAGCAAAAGCGTAGGCAGTTTACTGATTTAGATCATTAAGAAAACCAGTTAATTTGGATGAGCAATAAAAAGCCAGACCTAGTTGTGTTGCAATGATTCGGCACTTTAACATGAAACACGGGACTCTCATCTTCTTCTGACGCGGAAAACGCGTGCAAATACGTTTTCGTGTAATAAAAGCAAGAAATGACAAATCACATTGATATCTCCAGGATCGATTTAGGAAATCCGAACATTCCATTCGGTCCTGGGTACACATGAGTGAATGATCAATAATTTATAATCTATTCTATGACTTATCTGTCTTAGTAGTCCATAGTTGCTTAATGGATCAACTGAGAAGAGGTGTGGAACACAAGTCTTCCCGATTGGAAGAGAGTGAGAATCGGGTTTCTGTTTCAGGAAAACAGAAGACTGAATATGATGGTCTTCTACCATCTAAACAGTCTAATCTTCCAAAAACCAAGTCACTTTGAAGTAAATCAAGTCAAACAACATGTCAAACAACCTGTTTCATCATAAGATTCACTTTTAGAGTTCAAATAAGAAAACCTTTCGGAAATCACGATTCTTATAAATAACCCAATTTAACCAATTCAACAGTAATCTTAACATTGACCCAATAAGCGAGCGAGGTATGAAATACACATGTGAGAGTATAACATTAAATCAGAATGAACAAAAATACTGTAGATAGAGTCCACAGAGAATGAGTTAATTGAACATAGATGGTTGAGGGCAAAACACCAACAACTTGTTCTATAAAACTTTGTGAGCTCACGAATAGTTTGTTACCAGTTGGTCAATCAAAGAATGTAGGTTAAATATCGTTCAGTACAGACGGAAGATTAATCAAAATCGATCGACCTATTCAAACTTTTATTAAAATATCTGAGAAGATAGAAGGCAATCTTTGCAACCATTGAGAAGATTAGAAAGCATAGGCAAGAGATCTAATGAACTCTAAGAAGTTCTCAGAGATTTTGGTCATTGCACAGTTAGCGACTTGGACTTACCATTTTTTAGTATGTAACAAGAAGACAGAAGAATACAAGCATTATACGTACATTATACAAGCAGTTTCCTCAAGCTGAACTGTACATCTCGACTGGGGCCCCAACTGCAACTGCCAATTATGGCCAGATGCACTATGAGAACTGCCACTAAACCGAATTCATCATCATCATCATCATCATCATCATCATCATCATCATCATCATCAATCCAGAAAAAAGAATGCATGGATATTCAGTATTTCAGTCTCTTACAAAACTTTTGAATCTGTGAACATATGACTTACATGTGCAATCGCTATGCCAGAAAATGTGTAAACGCATTTACTTAGGATTGACATTCACATATGCGAATATTTCTTGATTTCTGATACGAGTTTACCTAACCTTACAAATCTTTGATATTGTCTGCTGGAGCTCTCACCTAAGATGGTGAGTATAGACCATCCGAATCAGTAAGTAACCGAAACCACAATGTCACTTCTGAAGTGGATACAGCAATGTTCGAAGGCAAAATTAAATGTATCTGCTTGCTTGCATCATTTCTGCTGCACTGGCAAGATTGAGTCTGATGGCTATGGTAGAAGACAGAAACGACCTGTCCAGTACAGTTGTATCTGGCTAACAATAATGTTCAAACAGATCGGTAGAGATCTGTTTGTTTAGATATTAAAAAAATTGTACACAAATTCTCGTTTGCGATCATTTGCGATAAGTCACAGTGTGCTATCGTCAGTCAGTTTGAATGTTACCCGATCCATTTGAAGTGAATGGTTATCACTCTGGTTGGCTTTTATTCCAGCATTCCGAGTGAGTTATGGTCAAATGAACTAACCAGAGCTATCGAGGATTCACGCGATTGAACAGGCTTTCATTTACGACCTGTCAAATGAACGTGGAATTGGTATGAATGTCAGAATTCTCAATGAATAATCAAAGGCCCAACTTAACTGCTTCGCGTATTATTACAAGGCAACTTATTCAACACCTGCGACCTAGTCATATGATAACACCACAGATATACATTCTGTGATAAGAGGTCGAAAGAACTCAGAGCACAGTGTTGCGTTCCATTCGCTATTGAACAGCAAAATTTGTATATAATCCTCACAAATAAGCCGACGCGACTTCATCAGCAATATGCCTTTGAGTATGACAGTAGTAATGGTACGCGAAATATCTGTAAGACCACCAATATATTTATGGTTTTTCTGTCAGACAGTTCGAGTTTCGAAAAATTCGACAAAAAACAAGAGAGGTCCGATGCAGAAAATCTGAACTTCGGTCGTATTTGAAACAGTGACAGAAAGACTCAACAATTGCTCTATCGGGTGAGCTAGGGAACTTTGCTGGAAGCTCAGAAATGTCATCTTTGGACTTAGGTATCCACCCAATCCACTGTGTCATGGGGAAACGGTCAAATGATCTAATCTACTCGAGCACGATTTCTGTATCATTTCGAATTTGAATCTACGAACGACACCGATTAGCATTGAAATAGAGGAGTCACTACTCAATACAAGTGGAACAGTACTTTCACTGAACAAAATGGATGGTAATACCCGGTGAATAGTTCACAAGGGAAATGTAGTTCAGTACTAGGAAGAAGTTGAAGACGAAATTTTCATCAACCTATGTCAAGCATGATTCACAGTGTTATTGTTCGAAAGCCGTCCATGCTTGTGCACGCACAGCGTTGTGGGTTTGACAATGTGGAACATTGTGCTTCCAAGTGTATCTTCACAAATGAACCCTCTAACTTAACAAGCGACTAAACTATGGTAACGGTTTTGCGTACTGTAACTCTGGTGATCCAAAAGTTCACAGATCACACGGGATTTCGTCTGATGACCTTTCCAGTGTAATTTGATCAGACGAGGGAAAACGACGGTATGAAGCAGTATTTCCGTTAGTAAATTGGGACTCCCCAGTTTGGGACACCACAGCACCCGAGTGAGACATGACTCAAACGAAGTTCCGGAACGCGGATTAGCTCAGCTTGAACATCACCCACACTTGATCGCAGCCTTCGCATTCATACAATCCTATCGGTCAGCAAATTTCCTAAGGAATCGAGTTTCGATTTTGTCAGAGCTCATCCGTAGTGCATATGGTTGTCCAAGATAGACTTTGTACTCCAACCCTCATACTTTTAAGATCAGCGTGTTAACCAAAACTCTAACAACCTCACGATAGGCATAGGTGAACAGTCAAATACAAACACTCATTGTGTGACTAGTATCTAGTTTGTTGAATTGTCTCAGAATGAAGATCACCCGGTTAAATTTACTTCGTGATCTATCGTCTAGTTTGTCGATTTCCAAACAAGCAAACCAATAAAAACGTACGGTGATGATGATGCTTCGCAACATTTTTAGGTAATATATTTATTCAGAACATTTTCGTAACCATCGGAAAATTCCGAGTTCAGTTCAAGTGAGTATATTTATGATTTTGTGAAAACTACCTATTCGAAGTGATTCGAAAATTCGTGAAATCCGATTGGTAACCGAACAATTAGTTCCGGTAATCACAAGCGTATTCGTGGATAGCCCTTTCGATCCGGATGAGTCTCATCAACACCACTCATGCCGAAGAATCGAACCCACGATCCTTGAGTAATTGACAGATTGCAGTCCAAACACTTTTCCACTAGACCACTAGGTTGCAAGCTAACCATAAAATCGGCGGTTAAATTTCGGACCGTAATTGAAAGAAAGTGCAACAGCTAAGGAAGGTGACTGGTAGCCAAATCGTAGTTTATCAGAATTTGCGAGACAGGTTGGTGGAAGTGAAGGTCGACAACACTCATCCCTTCCTGATATTCCGTGTCACACTTTAAACCGTCTACAATTCTACCATTTACAGGATGAGAGAATGGTAGCTCACTACGGTTTGTCATTCGTAACCACTTTAGTATACGGATACTAAAATGGTGCATTTGTGATCATTTCTAAAATGTTATCGGTTATTTGCATACAGGTTCTCAGCCATGGGTTGCTTTCCGAAATCTGAGACATTTGGCAACACCCAGGTGCAACGATAGCAAAAACGCTCGGGGAACGGAGCAGAGCGATTTAAACAAAACAACTTTTCCCTGTAATAAACCTGAATGTAGGAGTCAGAAACAGTCTTCGCACAATGTGTCTAACGAGCACATTTCGTGCAGACTGAAGTATGTGCCTGTTTAAATGCAGTGGAATGTACTCCAGAGATACGCTGTGCAAAAACTCTTTCCGAATGCTCTGTTCATAGCATTTTAAACTGAAATGTTTATACACCCCCTTGTTACCGAATATGATTATGGTTGCACAATTAAGTTTGGAAAATTGGATAACCCGACTCGGTTAGGAGATCTGTTTTTGGTGTGCCTTTTAGGTGAAGCTTCCAGCTCGAATTCCTTTGAACGATTTGGACTCCAGAGTTTGTTCTTGGGTGCTCAACTCTGGGATGATCCATATACTATACAATTATGCTATAACTGTCACCAGTTGTTTCCAACAGAAAACTGATCTAATTATGTCACTGGTTTGTGCATGCACACAAACGGGCCGGTATGGATTTCCCAATATTTCTCAAATATGCCCCAATGAAGAAAACAGTTCAATTTTGCTATCCGATTCGTATGAAATCTTCATCTTCATGGATCATATCAGTTAATTAATCAACCTCGTACACTCACTCAAATAGCATAGTAAGCAATGTTCGTTAAAGGTTCAGGAACACCATTCGTATATCGTGTAATTTTCACGATCAAGTGTCTTCACCTCTAGACCTTAGGCTTGTGAAACAAATTAGGTCGTGTTAACTAGAGTTGTGAAAGTTGTGTTCAGCACAAAATATTATGACCAAGATAATTTAGACATTCTCACACTTGAACAGTGTGAGGACAATTCACGGTGGCACACACATTAAACGAGAAAGTAAGTGTCCTTAGTTGTGCTGATTGGATTGTTGAAGAACAGAGTATCGGTTGATCACACGCTCAACTCTATCGTTTGGAACCGATTGAAGTTGAAGTGAGAGTACATTGGAGAAGACAGTAAGAAGTAAGAACAAACTTACATTATTGATACTCGCAATGCAGTTATGGTGGTAGTGACTGCAAATTTGTATCCAAAGCGTGTTGGAAGAAAGCACCGACCTTAGGTGATAAGGTAGTGTCACACTCAACTCATTGGGTTGACACATATTCAAGTTTACTATTCAGAAGAGGTATACTTGTTGGTCGAGGTAAAAACAACCACTCATGTTTGAACCACACATTTCATATTCCGTTAAGTTGATTAAAAACAAACACTGGGCTAAAGTTTCATCTCATATTGACCCCAATGATTGTGAGTCACCTTTATGTCTTAAAATTTAACTTTCAGCATAGGTCTTGAGACTAGCCATGTTTCGATAAAGTTGCGCAACACAGAGGTTATGCCTGTGTTCTATTTGTGTTTCAAACAATCTCACTCGTACCTAGTGTATAGCGTAGTGGCGCAATGGTCAACAAAGTTATCAAATGAAAACGTGGTCGGAGTGCTATTCTCGACTGTAACAGGGATATACACTAGTATCGAGTACTAACGAGGGTGGAACTTCGAGTACAGTGTTCATTTTCTAAAACAACTAGATGAAGCTTCTGTGTGAAGGCAAAAGCAGTGGTCATTCATGAGTTATGTTCAGTTTGTAGACAGGATTTTAGTTATTCGGCACTTTTTCAAACATGCTAGAAATGAGGCTTCCCTAGACCCAACCAAAGTAGATACGTTGTCAGTAGATCACAATGATACTGTCTGTTTAGTCTACGTTTTTGTTCGCTCCCTTCCATCTTCTATAATCGTAGTGTTTGTAATCGCTTTGCCGTCATGACGACCTATTAGGATACCAAGTTGAACACACTCAGTAAAACAGCGCAGGTTCCACTGACCCGTAGATAACACTGTTGAAACTTCTTCGTGGTTGGGTGTTATTTGTGAGGTGACCGATTGTATAATGCCGTCCTTCCACTGAAAGTAAGGCTGCGATCAGATTCGAGTGGTGCTCAAAACATACAAAATCAGAACGCATAAACCTTAATTAACCATTAAGACGTCGTTTACTTGGTTCTTTGAAATCAGTTGTTCTAGCTTGATCAGGAAACTCTGAACACGGGATTATTGTCCAGAGTGAACAAGATTATCAGTACTTGTTGAAATGCTTCAGCATGCTGAGTACTGCCGACACACGGCAAACATGATCGCCTGAAAGCCACGAGAGACGAAGTAACAGTTCCGGTCCGGGCGAGGATAACCAATACTTAGGAATCTCCTCACTCTGGTTAAGGAACTTCTCTCTAAGGTGGGTTAACCGGAAATCTCCTCTGAATCCAAGGGGTGCAACGGAACTTACCTGACGCTCAAAATGCAATCAATAAAGTGGTACTGATGTTTGTAACACAACCGAGAGGGGGGAGAAAAATAACATAGTGAACCTAGTGAAACTCCACCAGATTTCTTCCACACAGGAAGCGGTCACTATCTGGTTGGTCGCTGCTAAGCGACGTGTACAATGTGAACACTGCATATCAACATATTTGGGATACCTAGGAAGTGACGCTATGTTTTCCACAATATCTTTCATATAATCCGTCGATCAACACATATTCCGGTCACTCAGAAATAAAAGCTTAATGCATTGTTTGAACCTTTCGGCTAACTTCAATGTGACCTGTAAGTTTTGGCGTTAACATCCATCCATATCCACATCACATCAAACAGAGAGAAACTGTATGATCGGACAGATGAATACTCAGCATGAGCGTAAAACTAATGCGGCAGAAACTTACCCAATTAATAAGTGTTAACTTGGTGAACATGCCTATCAGAAAACCGCCTCAAAAATGACTTCCGACTAACTAGTAAGCGCACATGGTAGGGACTCATTGAGCTGCGTACAGCTGGCAGAAGCACAGTGAGACGAATCGAAATAAAGAAAACAATTGAGAGCAGAAAAAATTCTCATGGCAAAACTATTTCCCAGTCACTGATATACCCAGAAATCACGGAAAAGACCAAGGCTTTACAGCCTAAAACACAACGTTTAGAAATACATCTGAATATCCTGACGAAAAGTTTACTGACGATCTTAATAGGGTTAGCAGAGAATAATGCAGTCACATGAACAGAAAGCATGTGATTGCCTAACAAGAAAACGGGGCCAGAGCGGAGATAACGGAACTACGTGTAGAACGTAATGAAATGATTTCCTCATCTTCCTAACAGGAATTGTCACCAGATTATGAGTCAAAGCAACGTCCATATATTTGGCTTAAGGAGACTGGGGAAGCTTTCATGGTCTACAGAGGAGAGTTACAATCAGTAAAGAAAATGGACAGAGTGATGTTGGCTTTTAATGAGTCAAACAAAACATGTTCGCAATTAGAAATATTAGACTAGTAGAACTGCGAAAGAGATTAGTTAGTCATACCTACACGTGTATTCTGCAATGGTTAAGGTGAGAAGCTATTGGTGGAATGTAAACCACTACTCACTATAGTATCAACCTATAGGAAGGAAAAATTTTAGAGGGTGTGTTCGAATTGTTCGTGTAAAGAAATTAGAACGTTTGGATTAATTTACATAGTGCGAAGAGACTGACGATACAGATGAGTGAATTGCGTGCTAACGGCGCACTAATCTTGATTGAGCACAACAAACACGGTTCAACACCGAAGTCAGCGAGATTTTTGGGCAAAAGAACCTTATTCCGGTTGTTGGAAATATTTCTAGAACCTGGAATGTTCACGGATTTACAACCCTACATCTTTTGAGTGAAGAATCTAAAACGGTATGTATTAGGTACACCAGGACAATAAAAGCAGCGTATGAATGGCATGAATTACTGTGATCACGTGTGGTTCGGTTGAAAGATTTCAAACAGCAACCAATCTGTATATACGTGTCGGACAACCCGTGTTACAAACTATCTAGCAGCCTGCTCTTGTCGGTTATCCACTTTGCTTATCCGCCACACTATTGTTTTGGTATGCTTCTTTGTTCGGTGTTCAGATCAGTGTGTGCCAGTCGTTTTTATCATATGTCCCCATTCTCGTCATATCCATTTTCCGGTTAATTACTTCAACAAACACCCAGATAATTAACTCTCAGAACGAAACAAAGGTGAAGATTTTTAGATGGAAAACTTAGATGCAGCAAAATGGAAGAATTGTGGGAAAACAACGTGGATTACAACTACACTGTTGTTTTGCCGTTCAAACAGGTATTTAAGAGTGGATATGCCGATAACTGGGAGGAAACTTGCGATGAACTTCCATCGAGAGTCCAAAGGACACACATTCCACCAATTGATAGGTAACAGATATATTTAGAAATTTGCGAGGGTAAACGAACGATGATATTATTATTACGGATGGCCTTGTGGTAGCTGACGCTGATTATTGACTTGACCAATCAACAAAGCCAGACTTGCTCGTCAATAATCACACGGGATGGTGACCGAGCGAGGACGTGCATGTTTGACGCAAACAAACACGACAATTAACAAAGTCGGACCAATTGGCACGCGAGAACTGGCTATCAGACCAAGTGAAATAATGGGATTAAACATTGTGGACACCATACAAATGACATTTTATTCGGCGTGATCAAAGAGGCCATCGGCCATTTACGACAAACGTATGAGTTAATAATCAGATTTGAGTGTTTATTACAAATAAATCGCTGTGTTGTAGAGCCACAGATATTTATTGGTACCCAATTTTCCTATTTAAGGTCGCCGAGGACCATATAACAGATGCATTCAGTAGTCTCAAACAGATGAACGTATGTACTGATACACTTGCTAATTACCCGGAACCTTCACTCAAAACACGCCATCTATATCATTGTACAAAACAATTAGGTCTGAATTTATCTGTCAGATACTTGCGTTAGCGGAAATGTTCAGTTCAAGAGTTCCCTCTCTATTGGGAAGTTATAGGAGATGTTTGTAAGTCCATAACAAACTAATATGCACATTTATCCCTATTGACGAATATCTTACTTCAGGGGGCTGTCAGGTGTATCAAACAATAACGCTGTACCTGTTAGCTGAGTGGCTAAACTGAAATGGACATTGTGGGTGATGAAAAGGGTTTTCTGTCAGAACGCTGAACTCAGCTGGACAGGGAAAAACAACGTGTTCCTCCAAGATGAAACCAGCTCATGTAAATCAAAGGCTCAAATCAGAATGTATGTTCCAATTGAACAAAATTGGACATTTTGTTCAATCCTCGACCAAAGTGACACTCAAGGGCATAACCAACTTGGAGTTTTCATTTTCAAACTTCTCTTATTCACAGACACGACACGGATAATGTAGCCGCTCAGCACTCTCATCGAGGCATTTAATGTATTGAACCCCTTACCAAATTTTGTGTCTCAACTCACGCCTGCAATACTACTACTACTACTACTACCACCTAAAAAAACTTTAAAGCAGATCTTCAACTTGAATGGTTCCTTCGTTTTTAAATTTTTAAATATCTTTCCAGTCTTGATTTCATTGCGCTGACGAAAGCGCAGCGTATCTCAATCAGTCCCGATTGTTAAAAGCTGGGGAACACAACTTGACAAAGATAATTTGGTGAAAATGGCACTAGAGATGCGTGTGCTTCTTCGTTAAGAAATCCTTTTTGTATAAAACGATGGAAAAATTGCGTACGGCAGTACACTAAACGTTGTTGTTTGAATGTGTTTTCCACAGATCGAACGGTTCTTCTCGAACTCTCTTAGTGTTATTCTTAATTTACGGCAAACAAATTTCTGACCCAGCACTTCGTAACCACGGAGGTCTGAAGTCACGGCAGTTGCTCAACTCGAAGAACTAACTCATTTGACCTACGGGAAACTCACTTTTACAGGGTCCAATTCAAAACAATCTACCGGAGTCGGTCATAACCGCATCATCGATAGCTGAATTCAATACAGACGTTAGTAACATATTCCAGACAAATAACCGAACATCAGAATAATTAGGGTGGGTTGAAGGTACTCTCGATTTCTCATTGTTGGGGCTAGACGACTACTGTCTAGTGGATGTTGCAGTGCGATTTTTGTACACTTGATGAGCAATGTTTGGTTTTCTATTCTGCTCATTATCCTCGGACTTCTTCTTTCGTAATAATTCTCTCACTGGTCCTTTGAAACTGAAACCATCTTCCGAGTTGGCTTTTCTTGCCAAACCGTCCAATACAAAATCGGATATATAAGAAGACCTCCAGCTGATCTTGAATTATAAACTTCCTATGAATCCCACGAATCCTACTTCTGTGAAAAAAACCACTAACAATTATCACCGGTATCTTGTCATGGCACTATCCATCAGAATTGATATAATCGTGAATGAATTTGCGAAATAACGATGTTTCTCAATGAAAAGTCACCTAATTTAACATTTTACCTATAAAAAACTTGCATTAGAACGTTCCTCGAGAATAGCACTGAGCGGTCTACTGTTTCACCAATAGAAGGACACGAGCAGACAAAGTCATCTGAGTGCCTCATGGAAAGAACCAAACTCTTACCTGTAACCCTGTGCACGT
This sequence comes from Paragonimus westermani, assembly GCA_008508345.1. Taxonomy (NCBI): domain Eukaryota; kingdom Metazoa; phylum Platyhelminthes; class Trematoda; order Plagiorchiida; family Troglotrematidae; genus Paragonimus; species Paragonimus westermani. Next base: position 258,868 of record QNGE01000433.1, read on the forward strand.
TCGCACTTATTTCGATTATAGATTCAATTTACCAGAGTCGAAAACGCAATTTATCATTGTTGCTTATATTCGATTGACTATGACACGTTTGATTAGTACCGCTCATGAGACTAGTGGCTATTTCAATCGCCCCGGTAGAGTCTAATCAAACCTTGCACAGTGATCGTCAAAGACCAAAATCTGCTGGCAGAATGAACAGTGAAGTAAGAACCAATGAAACGTGAATTCGTGAGAGGAAATGGGATAGAAGAGTGTACCTGTGGCGACTCAAGAGTGAGCGAACAGACTAACTCGTGGTGATCCCATAACGCACTGTGATAATGTTTCAGTCCATGGCTCGGCTGCATACTGATGAATTGGAATCAGTGTGTTGTATAACAGGCAACCTCGTCTGTGAGTAGTATAGTGTGTAAGTTCGAGAGCTGAAAAGGAAGCACGAACACCAGGAAGACGATGGAACGGGAGCGACTGTCGGAATTGTGCGTACGCACTGTGGGGGAAGTGCCACCAGGGCCAATAACAACGTATTGCTACCCAATGTGTGTGGATGCAAATCAGCCGCGCAAATGACTGTACGTGTTTGTGGTCCTATGCTTTAATATAACCTATACGGGAGTTCATGCAATAAACGACTTTACAGACCAAGCGCTTTTTTGCGATCCCAACAATTGTTGCCCTGACGATTGCGAAGATGAAGGTCTCCTGGCCGCAGTCTTTCGAAAATGGAAATGTCCGGCGTTCCTGGAGGAATTCGAGGACGTGGCCGAGGTGGTCAGAGTCGCGATCGACCGTGGGAAGCTGCCTGCCCTACGAATGCCGGCGAATGGCAGGGCGGAGGCAGTGCCGGACGCAGAGCGAAGCTGGAGTGGGCCGCTGCAAAGGCGGTGCTGGTGGCTGTATTCGACAGCCTGGCTGACCGCCAGCAGGTTATGCGGCTGTTCATGGCGGCCAAGCCTGAATAAGAAGCAGACCCATCTGTGTTTGCCGCCAATCTGCGAGGTTTGTTGGACGAGGCACTACCAGAATTAGACTAAGAATCGCGACGGCAGTTGTGAACGTAGCAGTTCATTGAAGCCCTCTCGACAGCGGTTCAGGACCAAGTCTGTCTTATCTATGTTGTCCGGCGGTTGGAACTTGATGAGCTTGCGAAGACAGCGACAGAGTCTGGAGTTATGTGCATGGTCTTCGTGGATGCGAGGGGCAATAGGGACAAGAAGATGCTGGAAGAAATGTAGAAAGCAGTGGAGCAGCTGGCAGCGGATATAGCTGCATTGAGAACAGCTGCATGGAGAAAAGATCGATTAGGAAGCTGCTTCATCCGTGGTGAAAAGGGGCACTGGAAGCAGGAGTGCCCAAACCGACGACTTAGCAGGTCTAAAAATAGTGTTCCATGATTGTTCTTTTTGTTAGGCTGGTCATCTACTAATGAGGACCATTGAGTGAGTTGCCGTACATGCAAGAGTTGAAGTTGGCGGGAGAGGGTACAGTGCTTGATCGATACGGGGGCGAATATTTCGTTGATTGCTCTCGCAAGAAGGCAAAAGGTAGGACCGATATCTATGGTGATCAGGACAGTTGGGGGTCATAGTCTACTAGCTGATGATGTGAAAGAAGGTGGGGTGCATACTGGCGGTCATATCGTAAGGTACTGTTTCACTGTGTCCCCAGAAACCAGGCAAACGATGTTTGAAGCCGATTTCCTCGCTGCAGCAGATGACGTGATTGGCCTAAAGCTCAACAAGCTGCCTACCAGGTACGGCTTACTGACATTCACAGGGCAGTAACAGGATAGCGTCAACCAAGTACGCACAGCCCAAACCCCCACTTGCAAAGACCCCTTGTTATATTCCACGCTGGAGAAGTACACGGAAGTATTTATGACTGACGATTATCCGTACAAACTTTAGAGTTGGATCGTATGAGAAATACCGAAAATTAAAGCATTTTGATCTCACGGACCTCACGAGACTCCGGTTTACCTTGAAGAGGGATTGAAAAGGCAAATGCAGAACATGCTGGATGAAGATGTCACCGAAGAACCCAACATTTCGTACAACTCGCCTTTTCTCTTGGTGAAGAAATCCAACGGGAAGTATCGTCTTTGTGTGGATTTTAGACGGTTGAATGAGATGAGAGAGAGAAAATAATAGTTCCACTACCGTCCGTCACTGACACTTTTAATAAGTTGCAACAGACGAATTTGCTCCCAGCATTGGACTCACGCTCCGGATGCTGACAGGTACCAATCAAACACACGGATCGTGAGAAAACCGTGTTCATGGTGGGTGTAAGATAGTGCCAATTCAAGGGCATGCCGCTTGACATATCCGGAGCACCGTTCACATTCCGACACTTGAGAGTTCAGTTAGTGAAACGATTGAGTAATTTGGCGATATGTGGAGATGATATTGTGATATGTAGTAACACAAAATCGGAACATGCTGCCCACCTAAATGCTGGTTTAAATTGAATTAAAAACTCAGGACTAATGCCGATAAGTCATAACCTGTTCGGTCATCGGTAGCGTTACTGGGACACAAGATGGATCAAGGTGAAACCAGGCTTCTGCCGCAGAAAATATTGACAGCCGTGACTCCGACTTCTAAGCGCGCGCTAATTTCATGAACAATTTCCACTCCACCAGATCACCATTGTACGAACTTCGAAAAGACAAACAATTTGAATGGGCCGACGATCCCCAGTTGGCGTTTACGGGGTTGCAGCAAAAGGTGAACGAGCAACAACTGACACTGAAACTTCTGAATACAAAAGGAAAGTTCCTCGTAGCAGCATATACCAGTGAATGTGGCACTGGGGCAGTACTTAAACAAAAGAGAGGAACAATCAAATATGCCAGCAGAGTGCTGATTCCAACGAATCAAACGTATTCAACCAGTGAGAAGGAATGTTTGGCAATCGTTTGGGCACCGGACAAGTGGAGGCTGTATTGGTTGGGTCAAAAGTTCCACGTGGAGATAGATCATAAAATTGTACAGTGGACCGAGACTGGGAGGAACCCGAGGGATAAATTAGCCCGATTGGTGTTGCGTTTATAGGAATATGATTTCACGACCAATCATATGCATGGTTCGAGCAATTGCGTCGGGGATTTTCTTCCTCCACCACAGATAGACGACGAACTCCCAAAAATGACTTTTGAAGTCAACGGCTTAGTAACTGAGCCATACTCACAAACACTAGTGCGTCTACGGCGGCGGGTCAGGGTCTTCCGCAATTGATCAACGCCCTGGCAAGAGGTGTGAAGATCCCGATAAATACTAGAGAAGAAGAGATGAAAATAATCGCTTCCCAATGGACAAGAGTTGGCTTAATCAGTGCGGGTGTATTAACGTGGCAGCGTGGCGTTGGCCGCTGTCATGTGATAGTCGTCCCGAAGCAACTTAGGAGGAAACTAGTAGCAGACTGACATGGATTGGCACACACCAGATGCACCAGGACATACGATCTACTGCAACATAGAGGACCTTGACCGAAGATGGAAGAGGCTGTGACGGCTTACTTGCTCGCCTGCCAACAATGTCAGCTACTGAAAGTCGACATCGGGGAAGCGAGGCGAATACCAGTCTCTAAACTCGATGAACTCTGGTAGACGGATCTTGTGGGCCCATTTCCACTCAGCGCCCGTGGCAACCAGTACGTTCTGATCGAAGCGACTGGCGTTCCGGATCAAAAGGCGTCTACAGTGATAGATAGGGTGATGAAGCACATCGTAGCGAACCACGGCATACCAAAGGCGATCTTGGCGGACCAGGGACCAAGGTTGAAAGCGAGGGGTTTCAAACACGCATGCAGCAACTGGGAATCAAGCGCATCCGAACAACACCATACCCCCACAGACGAATGGGCTCAATGAACGTAACAAATGAAAGATCAAGGAATGGATATCAGTTAACGAAGGCGACTGGGAGTCCGCGCTACCACACGTGTTACTGACCCACCGTGCGTCTGTGCAGGTGGGTATGAAGAAATCTCCAGTTAAATTTATGTACAGTAGAAACCCTCGACTTCCGGTGGATCAAGGCAATGGAAGATGGCCACAATGCAGCGATTCCACCAGAGAGTTGGTATTCGAAAGAGGAAGAGCCAAATGAGGTCTGGAAGCACTTCAGGGACACACAAAGGAGCAGTTGGCAGCTAAGCGGTTCGGCAAAGCTATGGTGCTCAAGCTAGGAAAAAGGGTGGAATACCGAGATCATCGGAACACAGGTTCCAGCTGCCAGTATCACGGATTGTTGCTATCGCAAAAAGGCGCTTAGTCTGTAAAGTCGTTTATTGCACGAACTCCCGTAAAGGTTATATTAAAGCATAGGACCACAAACACGTACAGTCATTTGCGCGGCTGATTTGCATCCACACACATTGGGTAGCAATACGTTGTTATTGGCCCTGGTGGCACTTCCCCCACAGTGCGTACGCACAATTCCGACAGTCGCTCCCGTTCCATCGTCTTCCTGGTGTTCGTGCTTCCTTTTCAGCTCTCGAACTTACACACTATACTACTCACAGACGAGGTTGCCTGTTATACAACAAGTGAGCTAATCCTCCTGGATAACATTGTCTATGGTTTAACCGACGAGAACTCATCGTAAGACTACTCACGATTAGTATGTGTCGCCCATGACGAGCAGAGCCCAAGGTAATAACCAGTCCTTTAAAGATTGTTTAAGTCGTCCAACAACTAACACACTTCTCTTTACGCGACAAATTCACGCCGTTTTTGTTGCCCATTTTTCATCTAACTGTTCACAAATCCCAGATGTAATTTGAAATGCGTAGTGAGTTCGCGCGAAGACCGATTGACTGATGCACGAGTGTTGTTTAACCAGTCATTCAGAGGTGCGTGCACGTGTGTAACGGTACAATCAGGTGGGAGCGCGAATAATGCTTGTCCTCATGTCAGGTCCAAACAAGCAAGTCGGTGAAACCTAGCCCAACCCTCTAATCCTAGTGTGTGATGAGCACACGTGGTCTATGCGTGCTTGGAGTCATAAATGCCTCTGACCGCTTTTGTTCTCGTTTATGTAAAGTGGTCTGAAGAGGTCAGTGCTTGACAAAAATATCAAGAATTCAGCCTATAGAAATACCGATTCAGCAAATTTCTACTGCGTTGAAAATTCTGTCATGCAACCTCTTTCATCCTAATATAGGTTTCGGTTAAATAACCTCTGGGTGGTAAATGAGGCGTAGGACGGAAACACTGTGTGCTTTTGAAATCACTCATCTAACATGTGTGTGCCGTAAATCAAGCATGTGGATAGAGTGACAGCGTAATTCTTCTTTGATGGAACGAGCTGAACTCATCCGACACCAGGTATTACCAACTGGCAAGTATTTAAATGATACAGTAAAGTTCATTTTCACGTGCGGTTTTCATCCATATTACAAGAACCAAAAATGATCACGTCCCAGTAACTCGGAACCGCTGACTCATATTATTCGCGATAAGGACTACCCTCAAGGAATCTGCTGACTACCAATTTCAGCTGCGCGTACGCATACGTGTGTGCATGCGCAATATGCGGCTGTGACTGGATAATTTACGCAGGTTACACGCGCGGCGATTCCTGGGTCGATATGTCCGCCCGCAGCATTCGTGAATGAGTTTAAAGCTTAACATGTGACAGGCAACACGGACCATGTGGTCATTGTTTACGGTTCGGTGATCCGAGGTTGACAAATCACCTCACCAAAATGGAGTAACCTGTGGGGCATAGTGATTGGGTTTTGGTGCTACAATATATGCTTCAGGGCTCAGCTGGAGACTGGAATCTAAAGTTTTTGCAAAAGCTGCTCAGCAGGTTCTGATCGAAATCCCACGATCAATTTACACCGGGGCAAAAATAATCTACTGATCAATTGTAGTTACAGCATTGCATAGTGTGGATTGATAAAATCCACTGAATCCACTGATTGTGTTTCTCCTTCAGTAGCAATGAACAAAAGAGGTCTGGACAGTAGACAACACTAGTGGTGTAACCTCGATTGCAAGCAACCCCATCGGGTTCTACTGTTGTGTCCAAAAGACTACGGATATCAAGGTTTGACCTAGTAGAGAAACTAATACAAACTAAACACAAATTCATCGTATTGAGGAAAAGCACTCATTCACACAAAAGGAATGCGAAGACCTTTATCTGACTGTTCAATAGCCGACTCAACATTGGGTCCGGTTCTCGAAGTCCATTCACAGTATTCCCTGTACACTACGAGTAAGGACTTCGTCTTTGATTCACGCGGGACACTGCAGTAATCATTAGTATACGCCTACGGACAGCTTTCTACTGACGGACGCCGTTAGTAGCAAACTGCACCAAGTTTTGCACAATTACCCATATAGTTGCACTGCGCGATACATGAGAAAAATCGGACATTCTGGAGACTGTAACATAACGCACCCATCTAAATAAATCAAATCACAAATGGGGACTTTTGCATCCCTATAGATTTCACCGGATGAAACCCAGTTGTGCCCTGGATAAGACATATCGGAATTATAGACACAGGGCCTGAGAACCATTCTCCAACTCATCATGAACTTAGTCGTGTTGGCAGTCATCATGAAGCGGATTACCATCTCATCATTGTCATCCTTATAGTAGTATTTTTGGTGGTATTAGTAGTCGCCGTGCTCAACCACCTCTTCGTGGTGTCGACTGGACAGTCTTAGTGTAAACCTCGACTGCCTAATAGTTCAGCAACTCCAGATAGAACCAATCACCCTACTTAGTTTTAATGTATCGGTTACTCTCGACCAAGAAAATGAAAATACCTCCAACGCTTCCATGCCAGTAGCTATTATTAAACAGGATAGGCAGGCGAAGTTTATCTGTTCAGAATGTGACCGGATATGTAAACTGAACACAGATTTGTGGGCACATACATGTTTGTGTCACATCAGAGATGGTGCAGAACAGGAATTAGCACTCATCCTCCTCCAATCTTTGACCGCACCGATTGTGATCGCAGCTTTCCGACAAAATTTGATCCCATTCAACAAAGGAGGCCTGTGCATCCTATCGAATGCGGTCGCGAGAAGTTGAATTGCGTGGAAGCTGTCGGATCAAACTGGTTTCAAAAAGAAACGGCTTTTCTTGTCAGATGTGCCAATGAGCTGGCCTCGTCGTTCTACACCCGACGCGAAATTCACCAATGGCTCCTGTCACATTTTCCGTACACGTGGCGACTGGTTACTCGACAACGTGCTCTTGTCGTTACTGGAAATTACTCGACCATAAAGCAGATACGGAAAGCTAACTATTTTGTAATCTAAACCCTGCATCATTAGCGGAAGAAAAATGCTGCTTCTGCCGTTTTTTCTGGTAAATGAAGAACTGCCTACACGAGGAACCGTGGACTCCGGGATAGTTCCAGTGAATACTGGTCCGAGATATTACCGGCTCATTCGCACCCTGATGAGCGACAGTTCTGTCTCCTGACTGGTCCTTGTTCGATCCGATCACTGGTGAGGTTTCCCGCACGCTGAAAAGCACGAAAAATGGTGCTCCAGTCTTGGATAAACTGTTGTCCAAACAGCTGAAGTATATGAAAGCTGATGCCTTGGCCGGATGTTCCAACTATTTCCTGCTAATTGAATGTCGCCTAGTTCATCTGTGCCTATCCTGCAACGCGCTTGTTCCCCAATTAAATAATCCTCTTCTCTCAGCGACTTCAGAATTATCACCGTAACTACAACGCTGGTATACCGATTTCACATGATACTAACTAATCGTCGGAATAAGCATTTGCAACTTCTCGCTCTTCACTTCGCATTTCAACACTGTGACGGTTGCCTCGATGTGACCTCATTGCTAGATGCGTTACTCTGTAACTCAGGTACCACGTCTTTTAGCCTGCGTGCAGCCTTTATTGACGTGTTTAAAGCGTTCGATTATATCTCACAGGACTCGCTCAAAGCTTTCAGTTCTTCTACACTTGTAACACACTAACATGCAGGCTGCTAACGATAGGCAACCTCCACACTCGATAGCTCCGTTCCCCGATCTTCGTGTGGTGTTTGCCAGTGTGGTCCACTGTTGCCACTGCCATTCATTATGGCAAATGGATGGGGTGTTGGCTATATCTCGACCGGAGCTTGGCTACCAGCTCCACAATACACTAGTCAGCATGTTCGCGAAAGTCGACGACCTGATAATCTTGGTCACGAATCCGACGTGTCTCCTCGAGAAGCTTCTAGTCGCCGTTGCTGCTTTGGAGTTACCGGACTGAAGATCAGCGCGCGTAAAACTGAACTTGTGGTCACTTGTGGCGACCATAAGCATCGCACAACAGTTATCGTTTATGAGTCTAGTCAGTTCGGCCCGGACATTACCCACCAACTAAGCGCCTCTGATACAGTGACCTGTCTGTATAGCCCGTTCACTTGGAACAGTAAAGCACTCACCGACTACAACTTCGTACGATGCTGGATGAAACCACCAAAGCGCCTATGAAGCCGTGTCAGCTCCTACAACTTTTGAGAGAGCCCATTATCCTGAAGATGAATCACTCGCTAGTTTTCAACCGAGTTCATCGGGACACGCTTAAAAGTATGGACTGTAAAATTCGCCACTTTGTTGGGCAGTGGCTCCGCCGTTCCAAACACACGCCAATCAGCTACATCCACATCCCATATCGACTGGGCGGTCTGGGCATTTCGGGTTTGTCCATCACCATCGGGAAAATCACGAATGGGGAAAATGTTGTTCAGTCGATATCCGGTACTGAGGGACGTCGTCAAAGACGATTAATTTGGTCCTATTATGAGGAATGTTAATGTCCCAGTACGCGTTCAGGATGTGGTAGTGACGAACAAGGAGGAAGCCGATGGGTCGTGGATGGATAAGCTTCATCATACGCTAGATGGCTGTGGTTTTCAGGAGGTTTACCGCTCTCCACTCCCCTATCGTTGGCTGCTGAATCCAGATCGCATTTTAGCCGGGACCTTTATCCGTGCCATCCAGCTCCCATGTGTTCTCCTCTGGACTAAGTTCTGAAATTCTCGAGGTGACCACTCAGTTCTCCGTCGTGGCAACTGCGGCCAACGAGGAAGCCTTGCCTGTATTCTCCAGTCGTGCTGGATCACTCAGACAACGTCAGATTCGGTAAAAACTTACTGTCATTGGAAGTGTGCTGTTCCAACATTGGACAGTGTATTTTTATGTACCTTAATTTGTTGTTTGAGAACGAAACAGTGGATTGTATGATCTGGGGCATCAATCCAAATTGAAAATTTTGATTTGCGTACCGTCGGTCACACTCCACCACTATCGCTCTGGATTTCTTAGTTCACACTCTCAGCTTCACACTAGAAATCGGGTAAAAATTTAAGATTGTGGCAGATTGTGGCAACACCTTCGGCAGTTACAAGTGTGGCCTGTTGTTCAAACACTGGTGTTGTATATTCGCCTATTCCACTCAGCCAGCATCGTTTCACTGTTGAAATGTAATTTGTTCGTCTAACTAAAGTAAGTTTCTCTTCTGTGTAAACTAATCCAGGTGTTTTACAGCACACAACCTTTCCATCTCTGCTCTTTTCTCATTATATGGGTAACTGTCCATGGTCGTCGAAAATGTTCATTTCCAAGTACAGTGATACCATGTCTTCTGCAGGTTTACAATCTAGGAATAGCTCTTCGTCACTTTTGTATCCCCGATTTTTGAAGATGGAATCGCTCGGTTCCATTCTCACATCCTGAAGCTGAATATTTTGTTTAAAAATGTTTCATTTATTTTTGTTCCCTAGAGGCCAACATAATTACAACTTTTTTGCCCAACCATTGTCCACTGATTACAAAAGATTTTCCAACTCTGCTTTTGTCACATTTATTGGTGATAATTTAGTTCACAACCTCATTAATTGACCTCACGTGTGTGGTAGCCGTATCTGGTAGAGATTGAAGAGAGTTGTCATGTTACGATTTGCGCCTCATAACCTCATTTGCTGATGACTGAGTGATGCATCCATTTACACTGGTCGAACTGATTTCCTACGGTATTCACCACACTCCCTCAAAAACAACAGTACACTCGTGTTATATGAACAGTCAGATACATTCTCGAGTTTGATGATGATTTCTATACAGCGATTCATTCTTACTACATCTTAATATTCTCTTACTCGCAACAGAATTGTTAGAAAAATTCTTCTCGATCATGATCACCTATTTTTAATTCTGGCATATTTTAAATTGACTTGCAGTGCTTCGGAATGCTACAATCTTGAGCTGTTATTTACCCGTAGATCATCGTATGACATTTTAATCGTTTCCTGTTCCGTAAGTTTGTCAGCTGATCTTGATTTGCTTTTAAAGAAACCTTCTAATAGACTCTTAATCCAGACTGATATGCACTCAACGATTTTACCGCCATAGTTTTCTATGTTTATGGATATGTGTAGGTGTGCTGAATAGTACTCTTCTGATCAGAACTCACCGCGTTTAAGCCATCCTTTTTGTTTTCAGGTATGCCATTCAAAATTATCTGTCGAGGTGCTGAACAAAGTGGAACAGCCAACAAGACTTGTTTCCTGTGTGTTGACCATTGTGTAAATGTCAGCACGAAATATAAAGTTGAAAGTTGACAATTTTAAGGACTGCATACTGGGAAGATGTTGACCGTTAAATAGCAGCCATTCCCAATCGTGAGTTCGATTGCCTTTGGACTGTGAAATACTTAGTGTTCGCAAACTCATCTGCTAAGTCCGGATTCCGAGAATGAGCCATTGGCAACGATCGATGGATAGCGCTGTCAATTACCTTCTAAGCCCTTCCGTAGACAAACTGAAAAGCGTCTTTCTGATAAACGAAATGATTGGGATAGGTCAGCTGAGCAATGGCAACGCTTAGAGAATTTGTAATCTCATCTACTCGGGCGCAATTCGTTTGGTAATCCAGGCAAACCTTTGTAGGTTAGTCATTCCACATCGTGAAGTATTTCTGATGGACATCTAAGTGATGTTCATTGTACCGTAGGTTCAGCCAGCTGTGTTGCTGCTGTCGTGTGTCCCAGATTTCTAGTTTCTTCATTTACAAGTTGGAAAAATGCTTTTAAACCAATTCTCAACAGACGACTTATCCAATGACCTCTATGCAATGAGAACACCACCTACGCCCGGGAATTGTGCCCCAAGCTTAATCGAACAACACTCATTAACTACAGATATCAAAGTATGGTTCTAGTTTGATTTCCGTCAGAGTGACACACTGTCACCCGTACGGTTCATCAAGTCACTGGACGAGGTGTTATCCTTATTGAGACTGGAGAGTGACCACCAGTTCTACGACACAGTGTTGAGAAGTGTCGTCTACGTTAGTTTTCTGATCCTATAGTGTAACATATGACGCATCACTCAGAGAGGTTTGCAGCAGTGTCCAATACTTTACAGCTACCCTTACTGAAGATAAATATGTGGAAGGTCAAACTCATGGTCAATTGTGGTGACCATAGGCAAAACACGGCATCTATTGCCAGGGTATCTATTCACTCCGACCAGGACATATCCATACATTGCCGCCTCCACTATGGTAACATATCCCGGTATCCCGCTCACCTTGAAACTTAAAGCTTTCATCAACCGCAGCTTTGTACGGCGCTGGACTAAATGGCCAAGGCGCGTAGATCTTCTGGGGCAACTGATTCCAGTGATGAATCACTCAGCAGTACTGAGCCCAGTCCACTGCAAAAAACTCACAACCATAAAGCCTACAATTCGCCGTTTGTTCGGCAGTGGCTCTATTTTCCAAAAGACATCAAACAGTTACATGAGCACCACAATACTCCTCAGTCGTCTGGGCATTCGGAGTTCGTCTACCGTCATTCCTGTTTCACGTAACTCATGAGTGAGGAGACTGCTGCTCCAACCAGCGTTCAGTTCTGATGAACGTGGTCAAAGATGGTTCATCTGACCCCGTCATTAGGAACAGTGAACTGTGCCTCCAGGGTGTGGTGACGACGAACAGGAAAGAAGCTCATAAGGCGTGGATGGACAGACGCTGAGTGGTCGTGGTTTTCAGGAAGTGTCTCACTCTCCACTCCAACTTTTGGCTACTTAATCTAGGTCACAGTTCCCCAAAATCTTCGTTCGTGCCATCCGGTTGCGGTGCTGCCTTCTATGGACTAAGGTCTGAGGTAGCCGAAGTGACCACCAATTGGCGAATGCGGTCAACCAGAAAACCTCATTCACATTCTTCATTCGTGCCGGATCACACACGATGTGAATTGCGCTCGACAGAACCACGTGGCCAACGACCTGGAGAAGTGACTACGCATTATCGGCTATACAGTCTTTAGAGAGCTACCAGTACCCACTGCAACATCGTTCATAAAGCCGGACATGGTCACGGGTCACGATAACGAAACTGTGGTGTTTGACATGGATACTGTGGATGGCTACCAAAATGAAGCTTCCTTCGTACTACACACTGTTACATGGGTGGAATCTCTCGCATTCCTGTGACCACCACATTTTGCGGAATCACGTACCTTTTCTCAATGGTGCTGCTGCTGCTCGGCTGAGACTGTCCACTTGTGCAATCACCGACTGTTGCCCGCTGACTATTCTTGTTTCCCACAAAATTTGCGACAAACTTATACGGCGAACCTGACGTTGACTGATGTCACTTCTCTGACAGACGACTCAATGTGAAAAGATATTTTTTCATCTCGATATGTGAGTCTTGACTGTACTAACGTTCGAATACTCAGGTGACTGTTTTATTTCGACAGACCATAATTTTATACTTTTGATATCTCATGCGAAACACTTTTATTCGATTACTATGGAATTATCTACATTTGTTTGTTATACGGGAGGACCTGACAACTGTTTAACCTTGTTTCTCATACAGCACCATATACCTATCAGCCTGCTTGTTTGAACTCTTCTTTTCTTCACATTCTTTTCCGTCATTTTTGGTGTCATCGCTTGCGATTTCTTTGAACAAAGCTTTGTAAACTATTCTTCCAGATTACTGATAAATAATTGGGGTAGGAGTATTGTTAGTAGTAACGTCAATGGTATTATTGGTGCCAATCCTAGTATCATGTTTTTCTCGATATCTCTTCTGTACCCAATCACACAGACTGAAATGAAAAAGCCGACCTTTGGGTATTCTGTCTCTCTCTATCCATTGTTGACTTTTCCACAAAATGTAAGCACTCGGTTTAGATTGGTGGACGGAGGTGGATGGCAATGAGCGGGGCAAGGGGGGGTTTAGTCACGATGACTTTTCAACCCCCTGCTGGCTTTTACTATCAAGTTGACAGCCTAGAAACACACACCCATATACACAGGTGAACACGCACGAACCAGCCTGTACGTGTCCCGAACACAGGTTTTGGTACCGTTTGACTGGCGGAAGTACTTAGCTGTCTAAACAAATGAGTGACAGCTGTTGAAGTAGGTCGTGCTACCAATACACACCACCCTCTCTGGATAGTTCTATCTTCTGTCTTGATGTTGCCTGTGTTTCGTTGTGTTCTGTTCTACAATACTGCATGCTATGGTGAATGCATGTCGAGGATGAGCCTCGTATGTCACAAAACAAAGAGGAAGACCGGTTGTGTCCTCCACCGGAGGTTGTGCATCCGCTTGAAACACGAGCTAACCTTGTCTGGGCGTCGTCTGTTCTTTCCGTGCCTGAATACGTGCGTGTATGTGTTCACAACACAGAGGGTTCAGATGTCGATCAGAATTGGGACTGATTGATTGACACAAGGTAAAAGGAATTTAATCAGTTGACTGACGCTAATCTGACAAGATTGCCATCACCTAGTGACTGCTCCGGTTCTTGTTGGTGATGTTGGTGATGCGGTTCAGGCTGTTGGCTTTAAACCAGTTTGACTTTTTGTGCATTTCAGCAGTCAAGCTGGCTGAGTGTTATGGTGGGGTGTACAAGCTAACGTCAACAATCCTATTGAAAGCAACACCACAGGAGAATCGTCATGTCCGAATGATTCATAAGTGGTCCTGAAAAAGGTCGAGACAGAGATAATGATAATCAGATTCCTGACAAGTAGATGAGCACTTGTGAAACATAAGCAATTGTACTGATATCAACTCATTTGAAAATAACACTCATTTATACCTTAAAAAGTGTGTACAACACACCACACTACTATCCGTGTGTATCTTCACTCTCAAGTAAGTGCAGTGTAGACTATAAGACGAAGAAATGCAAGACATGTATTCTCAGTGTGGCATTCCATACGGAACGTGAAGTGGACCTAGCAGGAGTAACCGGATCTCGTTCCCTGGGTGGGTGCACTGGAAATTTACAGATTACTGGAAGCTCAGAACGCCTATGTCCATCTTAATCTGTATTCGAATGTTTCTGAAACAAAGTGACGGTTGGTGTTCTCAGTAAGGTTGTGAACAAGAGGAACCTGAAGATCAATGAAAAGAAATGGAACTCAACCACAGCGTTTAACATGTAGCCAACAACAGCTGATTGGCTACACCAGTGAGAGTATCGTTCAAAGTGCATCTTAGTTTGTGAGTGGTACAGTGAGCAAATTCCGGAAGCAAAGGACGGGTCTCAACGCCAGAAAGACGATGGACTAGAAGTGAGTATTGGAACAGTGTGCACGCACTGTGAGGGAAGTATCATCAAGATGAATTACAACACAACACTGTCCACTATGTACGGATACACATCAGCCATGCAAATGAAGGTAGTTTGGAGTTTCCCAGTGTTTTCACATAACCTGTGCGGGATTTCATGCAATAAGTGAATTCGCGGCCAAGTATCTTTTGCAGCCACAATAACAGAACTAGTTTATACTCGCTCCACTACACTACTTTTGATGACTAACCTATTTCAAGGCTAGTGTTTTGAATGTGTGTCAACTGTGGGCTTGAATTGATCTATTGATGGCGTCGTTGTGAGTGGCCTTGGCATGCTTATCCACAATGGACATTTCTGGCCTGCAAATTAAATTGCGCAATTGACGCAGTAGCTTTAGTACGTTACCTGCAATAGAGTTTTTTGGCTGGGGAAAAATAATTCGTAACAGGTGTCGAGATTGACGGGTACAGTTATGTTAATTTCAAGTCTTCTTTAATAATGTATTAAGATTTGTTCCGGGTTAGATCGTCTGTATGGATGAAGGAGTAAACGTGATTGTTGAGATCCACCTGGAAGCTTCTCCCTAAAATCACGTAGTAAGGACAGCTTTTTTTGTGAACTATGGATGGCACATAAATATTTATCTAGCGAGTCGTGCACCGTAGAAGAAACTCCGGGTGAAACACCGCAGCCAGCCTGGTGACTAATCCAAACGCTTCAACGAATCTCTTGGTCACTAATAGACAGTTGACGGATCCGCTGAAGTCTTTCAAATCGGTCATTCCTAGGTCCTGACCATTTTTTCAATTTCCAAAAGGATCGTTATTCCATCCAGAATGACGATTTGATGGTACTGTTTGAGATATACGGGAGATAATGTGTGTTTCTAGTTTGTTCCTTCTGATCAGTCGGGGATATTCATCATACCTGTTGGTCATGTGAGCCTATTAAAAACAACAGTATCACTGCAGGCCGTAAAGTACAGCCAGTCTACTGTCAGCTCTACAGCTGATAAGAAACTGGTCTCAAGCTACAAGAATGTTTGTGCATGTGATGCAAATACTTTTACCCCGAGAAGCTGTGACAGTAGACTGGAGTCAGTGGAAATGGACAGGCACCACAGTCATGCACAAACAATACTCGAAGGAAAGGATCGATGATAAGAGGTGAGGAAAAGTGAGGACGCGTTGTGGGATATTGATGAGGGGTTATCAGAGTTCCGTTAGCCACTGTTGGTGTAAAGTTCTCCTTTCCCGAAACAGACTGTGCTACTGTCACAAACACCTGGTCGTTACAATAACATCATCATTGTCGTTACCATCTACCTCGTTTGGCAACTTTCATGTTGTAACTACATTAGGATAGCTGCATCGGAGGCACTCAGCCGGACCTCGAGATGGCACTGTTTCACGCAGCTTGCACTTATGTGTCCGAAAGTGGTCCTACTTGATAGGAAAATCGAGTGATAATTGATGGTGTGCAGCATCAGCGCGAAAACTCACTATCAGAGGGAGAGAACCGTTTAGAGCATCGGTGGAGCGCACGCGTTTTCACAAGTGGGATCGACTACAACTGCCGAGAACACGCCTCGTGTAACTGCCGTCATTACAAAGCTGTCGACCATTTCAAGTGTGGGGACATCTGGTTGGACAACCAAGAGACAAACACAAACACAACAGCACACACAGTCACACAAATTTTGATGGACAAATTTCTGTTGAAGTGTTTGCCTACGTGTGTTTTATGCTTTACGCTTTGAACTGGCAATCAGTGGCCCCTGCAAAAGTGGATGCCGCGTCAAACTCTTGTTTGACGGTCAAGTGGTGATGACGGATTGCGAGAGTGTTTGACATTCGTTCCCAAACGGATGCGCTGATCTTCCATCATCTCCGTCGCGTTGCGCCGGTCTGGTTGCCGGCTCTGTACTCGCCTGAGGGCGTACGCACATCGACAACAACAACAACAACAACAAAACTCAAGAAAAGGGAATTGAATTTCGACAGCATCACAGTTGACGGCTGTGAAACAGAATGTGTTTTATTTGTGCTATTCGGGAGTATTTCACCATGAGATGAGAGAAGATTGTCTAATTTGAACGAAAGAAAACGTGTGTTCAGTTTCCAGTACTTCCACTCACAAATCGACGTAGTCTGTGTTTGGACTGATCGGTTAGAGATAGTGTAACTAACATTCGAGTGGACTACCGTCGTAGATAAAAGCTGATGTTTTTGTTTATTGGTTCATCCATAAGATAAATGTCTTCGGATATGGGGTGACTAACACACATTCAGTCAGACTTAGAGAGTTTACACACGTTACGTGTTCCCGCATCATAAACGATATTTGCGGAACCGTTAGTCTACTGGATAAGAACTTTGGCTGTTCATACTAGGGGTGTCAGCTCGAAGTTTCCTTAGTCCAAACACTGATAAAACCGATCATCCCCAAGTGTTGTTTTAGGTGAAAATTTACAAAAGTTTGCGTTCTATGGTATTGTCCTACCTGTGGCCGCAACTAATGCATACTGGCAATTTGAGACGAACGTTATCCACCCGATCTGAGGGCGTGAAAATATAATGGACGCCCAATTCACCGTGCCGTTGAAGGTAATGATTCACTGTATAGTAGTCTGTTGAACTTTCCAGCTGTTTTTGTAAGCTGTTACTGTTGCGTAATGCTGTAAGCCCCAGTTGCCGGGCACTCCACGTTTAGGTAATTCACAAGCAGATAGCTAAGCCAAGTTATGAACCACAATTGTTTTCACATCCTTAACTGACGTCCGGGATAAATGTACGTGCGTGTATATACGTACAAGTCTAAATCATTGCTATTAAGAGTCAGATTACCGTCGAAGCTGGCAATAAACAAAACCCTCATTAGATAGATTTAACAATCTTACGAACACAGACAGTCCATTAAATGTGACATACCACCGTATCTAAGGGTGTTTCCAACGAGTAGCACGGAAGACTGCGTTGTCTGCAATCTGGCAGACATATTATATCCTTGCTCACAAAATGTGTAGCAGTTTTCAATAGGCGTGATTGCGCTCCAAGTTGGCCGTCTTGATATACCGTTGAGTATTCCGACCCCCTATTGTCTACTCAAGAGATTAAGGTTACAGAGTTGATTCAAAACATTTGTTACCTGAAACAGCGGAGAATCTCCTACCAGTTAGATTATGGTGTGTATCGGAGGTGTTCCAACTACACGATCATTTTTCCGTTTTCATGTATCCTTGGAAAGAGAATATCCGTTAGTGGGTGCAGCTAGTACATCGGGTTCCCTCGTCCTTTGCAATCCTTGTGTAGTATGTGAACATCCGTCCGCGTGCAACTGACTTACGTGCCCACAAATCTTTCGTACACTACTGACTTTTGTCGCCTGTGGTCCAAAGTGCCCGCCTACAAACAGCCGTTTATCATTCTTGGTCCGATTTCCATCTAGTCTGAAAAATATTCAGCACTATCGTTTCACAATACAACTCAGGCAAATTAAACCTGATTCGCAGGAGGAACCACAATAAATGGGGGTTTTGCAACGTGTGTTCTCCAGTGGTTGAACTTACGTTTTTCTTTAGGTTGTGACTAACAGACTATGCTGACTATAGAATCGTAAAAGGTTGTAGACAATTCAGCTAGGAAAGCCGCAGTAAACAGAGGTTGACAGATTGACAAACCAACGGTTGTATTGCAGTCAGCCTTGGTAGTGGTCATTTCTATCGGCGGTGTAGTTTGTTGTGATGAGAATAAGGCTAGTAAGTCTAGATTCACCAGATAGTTTGCCCCGAAATTGATAGGTGGGATAATCTATTGTCAATCGGCTACGCACAGAGAACGGAGAACCAGCCGGACTATCTCTCGCGAAACCAACTCAAGTCACCACGAGAGACATGTTTGTCGTATAACCTAACTGAAATTTTGACGGTTATTTCAAGGCTATGTGTTGCAATAAAAACCATCGTAAGTTAAATTGTGCCGCGGGTAGTGGTTCACGATTTTTGTCCCTTATCGCACATTTCATTGTATCCATACAAGTATGAATGGTTGGCGTTTAAAATCGGTAAATTGGAAAAAAATAACTTCCCTGATGATCATGAAAATGCTGTTCCCCCCCGTTGGTTAACAGTTTCCCAGCGCTTGAAATTGGGAGAAATGAAAGTTAGCCGAGATGAATGTATTTATCAAAAAAATTTTGTCTTTGCCACTGTTCTCATGGGAAAACCTCAGAATGGTCGAGTTTATGAAAATTACTGTTACTGTGCGATGACATACTAGACCTAGTAATATTTCTGGATTATTTTGATACATTTCATTCTCTTTTGAAGATTTTTATGTGTATCTACTCCTGAAGTGAATAGACTAAATTGGATCCATTGCACAACCTCAGTGGCAGCATCCTGACTAGAAGATCACGTTCAACTAACATATGTTGATTAATGATCCGAACGGCTTTTCTAAATCGAAGACTTCCTAGCACAATCGACAGTATTTGCACAACACGTGTTTACCAATATTCGGACAGGTAAAACCGTTAACGCTGCCTGAGCTTTCACTTCGACAGGTGAAAAGGGGTAAACAAAATGAAAGGTGCTGAATATATTCACTTGTTCATTAACGATTAGTTACCCTCTGTTGTATGAAAAAACTGTCCATCAAAATTCACAAGGTTTCAGGTTACACAGTGGTCATGGATGACAAACGATTGGATATGAGCAAAACTTACGCACACGGATGATGCACAGATGGTAAATACAACAACAAACCTGATGAATAACTGAGCGTATAGAAGAAGCCTACAAGTTGTCCCTTCTGAAAAATGGACAACCTGAACTTTTGAAATGACCGAGGTTCGAGCCTACACTCACTTGTCTGTCAGCCGTTGTCTTTTTAAGGTAGGTGGACGAGCCGTAATAACTACTAACAGCCTTCTATACGACAACGATGTCTGTAAATAGCCAAATGACTCATTTGGATTACCGCTTCGTGACAACTAGCTACAAATTGTGCGACTAATAAGATTTTGTTTAATGAATCTTCAATTATCATCCGAATCGTGAAAAGAGAGACCTTCTGGATAATCATCGGGAACAGTCAGTGTCATAACTCTCAAACTGACGATAAAGTTCGTTTAGAGTTTTACTCGAAAAACTGAGCGGAACGGATCACGTTCCATGTTGTCATATTCACTGAAATCTAACTCAAGCCTGTTTAAGCCAGCACACTCCAGCTTGATGAACGTGCTTATGCGTCTTCTCTACAAATTTGGATTTCCTTGAAATTTTACAGGCTGTTCATTGTTTATGTTTCTCAAAGTATTCTGAATGACCGGGTGGATTATTTCATGTTGTTCGTAGCAAATCTATGTGGATTACAGAGCAAAATTTGTGTTCACTCACAGCGAGTTCGTTTGAAACCACACAATTAAATCTTGTGATTCACTTTTGTGCCGATCAACAAAAACTCCAGTTAATTCATTCACTTAAACTGCTCCATAGAGTTCAGAAATCGGCATTTTCACAGTCTTACTTGATCAATTTCAATTTTTCGATATGTTTTGTCTTCAGTATATTCTGTCATCTTTCACTCTATAGACTGTGCATTCAGAATGTTCACCAGGTATACGGAATGCTTACGGAAGGCAACGTGTTAGCTGTGCTCTAGAGTCTTACGGTTTTAGTTAGCTTGGAAAAATGTCCAAATATATGACGTCAACGAAGACAAACATGGGTGTTGTGAACAAGCACAAACGCTTAAACGAAACACAAGAGGATTATGTGTGATTAACCCTTTTTAAATGAACAACCAGTTCCACAACTGTGACTGTTTTGGGCTAAGACTTAATCGGTCATTTTTAAACACTCCTGAAGAAGGCCACCCGAGGTAGTTGAAACGTAGAGTATTACAACTTGCTCGTAACGTTGTGTTATTCTCAGTCTGTTTATCAATAGCTGAAGGAGGTTAACACTGAATTCGATTTTACCATTGAGCATCAGAAAACGGAGTTGGATGACATTTGATTCAAAGATCATATCGAGTTAGGGTGTAGTCTGTTCACATATTCACTCGTGTTCATGGCCCCTTGGTACAGACAGACAGTCCACTTCAAATTTTCGGTAGGCCCTAGATGTAACCATGGGGACAAAAACATTTGGTAATAACAATTCGCCTTCAGATAGACACTCAGTGACCAGCTGATTAAAGGCTTAAGTTCATAGGCAGCCTGACTGACGACTGGTTAAATAAGTATTTCAGTCTATGCGGATTTCGAAATGAATACTTATGTGGCACCAATTTACCATACTGATGAGTAGTCAGAGATTTGGTTTGTTTTCAAGTTGAGCTGACATTTGATCGCAGCCTCCGCATTCACATGGACTTTCCAGTCAGCCTCTTTCAAAAATAAGCACTGTTCTTCTTTTTGAAAGAGGCTGACTGGAAAGTCTACCTGAATACGAAGGCTGCAATCATATGTGAGTAATGTTCAACTTGAAGATCAATTTACTTGTTGTTGTTCTAGTAGATTAGACAAACGTGGCTGATGAAGACTTTTGAAGCCTTCGACCAAGCAGACCACTTGACGCCTTACAAAAGCAATGCTATAGCTCCTTAAACATGTAACTTACCCATTATTTTCAAGATCGCCGGTTTACAATCAAGGGAAAGGGATATTTTCAGTTTGGTATTGTGCGTTCCGCGGTGAGTCGCAAAGTTCCACAACTGAGCCTATGTCCTCTGTCCTGTTTGTGCTCAAAATCCCACAGATTGCCAATTCCTGGTACAGAACTTCAGAATACAGTGGGCAATGTGACTGAATGTGAGAAGTTACTGAATGATTTAACCACATTTCTCTGTTGGGCTGCAGACCGTCGTTCCCTGCTTAACGTAAACGCATAATGTAAAGTGAGGCATCTTTGTCATTCGTGCTCCACGGATTAACATTCTGGAAGTGAAACAGTGCATAGCACTACATATGAGCGGACATGGACAAGTGACCCTAACCATTTCCTTAAAACCGCGTCAACTAGGTACTTGGCTTATTCACCAAACTGTTTGGGCGGTTTCATTGGAACCGTTCCATTATTCTAGTGACTTTGCTAGTGAGTCTACACCTGGAGGTCAGTACCTGAGTTTTCTTATCCTTATTTCATGGTAAGCATTACACTGATTGAGAAACGACAAAGTACAGTCACAAAACGGAGTGGTAAGACTATGATTTCCGCATTACTCGGATAGACTGTGTAGACTTGAGTAGCTTTTAATGTACCACTGATATATCAGGTGAGACTTAATTTGAGTATGTCGGATGATTCAACAAAAACAATCTCGTTTAAGAAAAACATTAGTGCCCATGGACAATACCCACCTCAGAGGAAATTCACTAAAGCCACAACAAGTGAGCTCACCGACTTTCACAAAACAATTTTAATGTCTGAGCCTGTCAAAACGAGAGCAGATCACCAGCACTCATTATAACTGTGCTAGTTGCAGTTGAATAAGGGCGTAGAATTGAAGCACGTGTTCGAGACAGGTATCCGAACATCAGACTAATGAGGGTCGAAAGAAGGTGTTCTTGATTTCTCATTGTTGAGGCTAGTGGGTTGTTGTGAAATGGATGTTTTTCGCAAGAGTCCAACTGTAAATTCTATTGGAATGCGACAGCTACTATCACTAATGGCTGATTTTCAATTTACATGAAAACCCAAATCCCCACTACTAATCAGTAAATGGTGCTGGACCACAGGTGACTATCCTAGATTTCTGCGATAACATGCATCGTTTAATCCGTAGACAAATGAACCATCTTCATCATTGCGTTCATCTGTCACAGCCGGTTAGAAGAAAGTGGAAGTGGACGGTTTATAGATGCAATGATCAAACAAATCCAATTAATAAGTGAAATCGTCAGTGATAGTGTTCAGATGTGTTGTCTATCAATCTCTGGCATCCGTAGAATGCTGACATTTTGCCAGATTTCAGCTACAAAACTGTTCATAGAACTTTGCGCAAAATTGATCGAACCTGCAAAACTGGCTGTCCACCGAAGGTCTGGAAATGGATCACAATCGCCTCTGTCCGCAAAGATGGATGCAACGATGATCCGGCAAACGATCCATCAATAGCTCAGTTGTTAGTGGTTTCCAATGTAGTTTGGAATTTGTTGGATGAATTTCACTGTAGCAGACAAAGGGACAATTTGGCTTCCGTCAGGGATACCTGTGCGTCACGAATCTGATGATCACTGCACTTTTGGACGAAGGCTACCGATACAGCGCTGACCTTTGATGTAATTTACTTTGTATGCCCATAGTTACTTGATAAGTTTGGTCACTCAAGTTTACTGCGGAATCTATAAGTATACCCTCAATGGGCACTTACACATGTCGCCTGAGGACTATCTAACTGAACGTAGGTTTGCCATTAAGGTGAATATAGCCGTTATTACAGTGAATAATTTTCAACAGCTACTGTCTACTAGGGTCCATCTCAGGATCCCAGTTGTTCATCTTTTGCATCAAAGATATTTAAGGCTGACTATTCTGTCTGAATGGGACAGGTGAAACCGGCTCTAAACTAAAATTCTCTCATATTTACCCGTTCGTGTTCACGTAGCGATGTACAGAAGGTATGAGTTTATACAATACACTGTCCTTTGATGCAATTGAAGTTGCATACACAATAGTATGAGTTAACACAAAGTGTGTTTTAAAAAGCATTATCAGTTGATCACGCCTCAGTTGAGACAGATTAACAGTGGTGATAAAATGTGAGCTTCAAGTCATCTTGCAATTTGATTCATCTGAAAATGACATTTCAACAGTCTCCCATACAAAACTGCAGCAAAATGGATAGCAACATCTAAAAAGTTGTCCATCTGAAATGTGACGGGAAAAGACTTATCGTTATGATGAGATAAGTGTTCAGTGGAAGTTTTGGTAGGGTCATGGATTAGAGTGATACGGGGTAACTGGGAAATCACAGACTGACATAAGTGAAAAAACATACTAACGGAATATGGTATACAACGGGATAAATCCCAATGCAAGATACGAAGTGTCATAGTGGTCGTTAAAACAATCGGTTCTCTCCACAATTTTGAGCGGACTACGGATAGAGGTAGACACACATTTCATATGGACTCATCAGTACCAGGCTTAAAACAAGAAAACCCAGTTTTCGCTGGTGTCAAGTAACTGGGAGCAGTCAGTGAGGTAGAGGAGGTCACCAATTCTAGATCGGGAACAGATCCACAGACATTTGTTCATGAACGTACGAAGACAACTCCAGACGACGGAATACCACCGATTCAGAAAACCGCAAGACGTTTTAAATAGTATGATGCTATAGGACTGTGAGTGCACACGCTAGAGTGTTAACGTGGTCAGCGGTCTTACCTTCTCCAGCCAATACGCACACTGATCGTTTGAGTTTCTCACTAACGTTGTCGTTCTCCGATAAAACGCACATATACATCCATTTGGGCAAATGTACCTTCACTGTAGAGAACATACCTATGCCAGGTCTGACTAGGTAATTTCCTCCGCAGCTGCACATTAATTAGTGAACACGACGTCAGTTGGCACCGACATGCTGAACACCTTTGACTGCAAGCACTGGTAGCTGCTGAGTCTCAACGGGTGCTCAAAGTTCAACTGCATCAAATGTTCGTTTAACCAAACTGCTTGAAAGTTGTGCTACTCGGAGCACGATCTAATCACCCTTGAAAAGCATTTATATATGGGCCCCCTCTTCCACAATGATTATCGCTTCGGAGAACAGTTTTTGTCTACCTTGTAATCATATGAACCTTTAAGGAGAGTCAGTGGGTTGTTGAACCGACCTTTCTCTGAAAGTAGTGACCTATATTGCCCCAGTAATTGGTGGCATACATAACATGTTATTTTGTTTAATAAATCGGATCTCTTTGTTGTTAGTTTCGTACCGAGTAATGAACTTAGCCTGCAAAGTTCCCTCTAGAGCACACAATTTTGGGTGAAATATGGTCACTTGAAAATGCATGCTGAATGCCGCCAGAACAAAAGACAGCATGTAGACCATTGCAACAAAAGACCAGGATGAAATAACCAGGGAACAGGAAGTTTGATGGATAAAGGTGTAAACTGGTGAATAGTCGGGAATTTGGTTTATTTTCAAATTGACCATCACTCACAGTTGATCGCAGCCTTCGCATTCAGATAGATTGTCCAGCCAGCCTCTTTCGAAAAGAAGCACTAAACTCGAGTTTTACTCTCATTAGAGCTCATCAGTAGTGCATACCCTTGCCACGGTCGGGATTTGAACTCCGGCCATTCCAATCATGAGGTAACCGTGCTAACCACTGCGCCATTGAAGTCACATTAGGCACGACCGAAGTATCAAATGTGAACGCTCAACCACTCTCGCTTGTGAGCAATGATCAGGTTGCCCGATCGTCCCGAGAGGAGACACAGTAAGTGTCCTGTCAACTCCAGTCGATAACTCCGCGATTAGGACTTCCGAGACAGGTCGAGATCACTGAACTCATTAAACCTGCGAGGCGATGTTCTTTAGATTACTGGTGAGTAGTCCGTGATTTGGCAAGGATATGCACTACTGATGAGCTCTAATGAGAGCGAAACTCGAGTATACTGCTTGTTTTCGATAAAGGCTGGCTGGACAATCTATCTGAAGGCGAAGACTGCGATCAAATGTGCGTGATGGTCAATTTGAAAAGGTGTAAACGTTCACAATATTCAAAACCAACCACTGAGTAATCTTTTTTTGAAAAAAACGAAGAAGGTTTACGCTTGTTAGGCAAATAAGGCTTACAGTTAGACTCATTTAAATCGATAGCGGAAAGGATAACTGAATGTTTTTCGTAGTCGAATTTGGTTGCTTCCATTTCATTTATGTGAACAGTGCAGGATTGGCAACAGAACCGAGGAACTCCTGGACAGTAATCAATCAACAGATGCATCTTGACATTTGTCTACATTTAGACATGAAAAGTGAGGTAATATCACAGAACATATTGCATAAACTAGCTCTGATCGCGATTGATTCGACGGGTCTACCAAATCTGTGTACGTGCCCTCTTACAAAAAGGCATAACGAATAAGTACATAGACTGATGTAATGTACTTGGAAAGAGTACCTTCTCGGGCGATGTCTACACTATTTTACATGGATGTTTTACAAATGCAGTGGACAGGATACTATCATCCCATAGCTACAGGATTATAGAAAAGAGGCATAGTTCACAATGAGGGATGTACAAAACGTTAGCAGGCAGACTCTATTATGTCTACCTATTGCGTCCATCTAATCTAAGAAACGAATCCGATCATATATGTTTCGATGTATGAGAAGCATGAATGAAATGGTTCAGTGTACAAAAATTGCCAAAATTTGTGCAACAAGCCGATATGCAAATTGGTTCTACTGAGAATGGTGCACTATCCGGTGCCTTAGCGAGATAATTTCTTCGGTAGATCTCTAAACCATCACAATGGATTCGGTGTGTTGTCTATCAATCTCTGGCATCCGTAGAATGCTGACATTTTGCCAGATTTCAGCTACAAAACTGTTCATAGAACTTTGCGCAAAATTGATCGAACCTGCAAAACTGGCTGTCCACCGAAGGTCTGGAAATGGATCACAATCGCCTCTGTCCGCAAAGATGGATGCAACGATGATCCGGCAAACGATCCATCAATAGCTCAGTTGTTAGTGGTTTCCAATGTAGTTTGGAATTTGTTGGATGAATTTCACTGTAGCAGACAAAGGGACAATTTGGCTTCCGTCAGGGATACCTGTGCGTCACGAATCTGATGATCACTGCACTTTTGGACGAAGGCTACCGATACAGCGCTGACCGTTGATGTAATTTACTTTGTATGCCCATAGTTACTTGATAAGTTTGGTCACTCAAGTTTACTGCGGAATCTATAAGTATACCCTCAATGGGCACTTACACATGTCGCCTGAGGACTATCTAACTGAACGTAGGTTTGCCATTAAGGTGAATATAGCCGTTATTACAGTGAATAATTTTCAACAGCTACTGTCTACTAGGGTCCATCTCAGGATCCCAGTTGTTCATCTTTTGCATCAAAGATATTTAAGGCTGACTATTCCCAAGTTGTTATTCCTTGAACTTCATGCAGGTGCCTGTTATACTAAGACTTGATAAATTCAGGCAAATCAATTCAGCCTTGTCAATATTTTTACTCTCCGCTGATCAGTAACTGAACCACTCAACACATTCTTATTAGCCGAGGACGATAAAAGGGTTTTTCTGATAATCAGTTAGTGAATTACTGTCAAAGCATACAACTACGTTTGTTTATTAATCAAACTTAACTAAGACAAAGGCGCAGCTTGCCTTTAGTGAGATTGTGCCCACTCACCGACTGATCTCGCCAGGAATACACAGATTGTTTCAGTCCTTTCCAGATTCCCGTAGAATTCATAAGAAGTTAATTTTACAAACAGCTGTTTCCGGTCATTCTCATCGGGCTTTTACAATTACATTATGAGGAGTTAAACAGGAACGTTAAGATTAGAGAAATGGTACAGATCACAGTCTACTGGGTGGACTCGTTTCTTCGTCAGAATTCAATGCTGAACACTGTAAGTTCACTCTCGTGAACGCTTGTTACACTTATCTGAATAGCAAGGTGCCTAAGTGCAGCTTCTTGAGGCTTGAACACTTAGACGGTATGAGAGAGTTGCAATCAAACCAGAATATTTTATTCATGAAGCCGGACGAAGGAGCCGGAATAGTTTTACTCGACAAAACTGACTACCTTACCAAGACGTCATCGATTCTATCAGGCAACTTAGAGTTCCAGAAAACGGAAAATGATAGAGATAAAACGACTGCCATAGAGAAAAGCTTATCCAAATTACTTCGCGAATTGAAGCAAGCAGACGTTATCTACGCTTCAACTTTCGAACGTATCAGGCTTACGGGAAATGTCATCCCACTTTTGTACGGTCTTCTCAAAGTTCACAAATACGGAGTGCCATTAAGACCGATCCTAGACATGTACAATTCGCCGTATCATGCTCTAGAAAAATGGCTAGTGGAAATATTAGAATCGATTAAATCAGGACTAACTCCTTTTAGCCTAAAGGACACCTTCGACTTTGTGGACTCAGTCAATTCAGTGAATATGGAGAACGACAACATGTCTTTGGATATAACTTCTCTATTCAGTAGTGTTCCATTGCAAGAAACGATTGACTATTTCTGTATCTACATCGAGAACAATCAAATTGATGTCGGAATAACAAGGGAAAAATTGAAGGAACTACTACTGTTTTGCACCTGTACTGTTCAATTTCAGTTTAATGGAGAGATGAATAGACAGAAGGATGGAGTACCAATGGGTTCACCTCTAGGTCCGCTGCTTGCAGGTATATTCATGGTCAAACTAGAGACCACTAAACCCAACCACACCATAACTAAGTGCAAGCTTTACAAGCGCTATGTAGATGATATTTTTTGTCTCGTTCCAAACGGTGATGATCCTCAGGTCTTACTAAATGAATTCAACAGACCACACCGGAATATAAAGTTCACCGTCGAGTTGTTAAAGGATAACAAGCTTTCACTCCTACATGTCGCGTTGCTTCGTAAACCAAAAAGAACAAATCAACGATCCATTCATAGAAAAAAGACAAGCACGAATCAATACACGCATCTTCAAAGGTTTGTCCCGTTGAAGTACAAAAGAAAAATCAGTACAACGGACACTCCCCAGGAGGAGATAAGATATTTTCGAAAAACTCTCTCTAGAAGTGTATCCACTGAGAGAGTCACAGATAAAAATCTGCATTCCGTTACGAAACTAGAGCTCCTCAAGACAGCACAGAAATAGACAGTTTTCATCTGTCACTAATATAGAGGTGAGGTTGTGAGTGGAAAAACTAGCCACAGATATTCAAATGCCACCGAGATTGTTTACTTATCAAGTAACTATGGGCATACAAAGTAAATTACATCAACGGTCAGCGCTGTATCGGTAGCCTTCGTCCAAAAGTGCAGTGATCATCAGATTCGTGACGCACAGGTATCCCTGACGGAAGCCAAATTGTCCCTTTGTCTGCTACAGTGAAATTCATCCAACAAATTCCAAACTACATTGGAAACCACTAACAACTGAGCTATTGATGGATCGTTTGCCGGATCATCGTTGCATCCATCTTTGCGGACAGAGGCGATTGTGATCCATTTCCAGACCTTCGGTGGACAGCCAGTTTTGCAGGTTCGATCAATTTTGCGCAAAGTTCTATGAACAGTTTTGTAGCTGAAATCTGGCAAAATGTCAGCATTCTACGGATGCCAGAGATTGATAGACAACACACCGAATCCATTGTGATGGTTTAGAGATCTACCGAAGAAATTATCTCGCTAAGGCACCGGATAGTGCACCATTCTCAGTAGAACCAATTTGCATATCGGCTTGTTGCACAAATTTTGGCAATTTTTGTACACTGAACCATTTCATTCATGCTTCTCATACATCGAAACATATATGATCGGATTCGTTTCTTAGATTAGATGGACGCAATAGGTAGACATAATAGAGTCTGCCTGCTAACGTTTTGTACATCCCTCATTGTGAACTATGCCTCTTTTCTATAATCCTGTAGCTATGGGATGATAGTATCCTGTCCACTGCATTTGTAAAACATCCATGTAAAATAGTGTAGACATCGCCCGAGAAGGTACTCTTTCCAAGTACATTACATCAGTCTATGTACTTATTCGTTATGCCTTTTTGTAAGAGGGCACGTACACAGATTTGGTAGACCCGTCGAATCAATCGCGATCAGAGCTAGTTTATGCAATATGTTCTGTGATATTACCTCACTTTTCATGTCTAAATGTAGACAAATGTCAAGATGCATCTGTTGATTGATTACTGTCCAGGAGTTCCTCGGTTCTGTTGCCAATCCTGCACTGTTCACATAAATGAAATGGAAGCAACCAAATTCGACTACGAAAAACATTCAGTTATCCTTTCCGCTATCGATTTAAATGAGTCTAACTGTAAGCCTTATTTGCCTAACAAGCGTAAACCTTCTTCGTTTTTTTCAAAAAAAGATTACTCAGTGGTTGGTTTTGAATATTGTGAACGTTTACACCTTTTCAAATTGACCATCACGCACATTTGATCGCAGTCTTCGCCTTCAGATAGATTGTCCAGCCAGCCTTTATCGAAAACAAGCAGTATACTCGAGTTTCGCTCTCATTAGAGCTCATCAGTAGTGCATATCCTTGCCAAATCACNGGAGCTTGCAGCCAGTCGGCGTGTTTCGATAACAAGCTCTAGACTGGAGTTTCGCTTTGATCATAGCTCGTCAGTAGCGCATATGTTGTCACGGCCGGCATTTGAACTGCGGCCACGCTGCTCATGAGGAAACAGTGTTGACCACTGCGCCGTTCTCCTTGAATTGGACAAGACCGAAATATTGAATGTGAACGCTCAACCACTCTCGCTTGAGAGCAATGATCAGGTTGCTCGATATTCTCAAGATCGGAGACAAATTAACAGTCCTCTCAAATCAAATAACTAAACCAGCTCGGCTTATATAAATACCAACACGTCTCAAAAAACTGATCTCATCAAACCACCAAGGCCACCACACGTATTTCTGCGGAGTGATCCTAAATTTTGATAATTCGTTCGCAGGGTGAAAAACAATCACACTTGACCGCAGCGTTCGCATTCAGATGGAGCTTGCAGCCAGCCGGTGTGCTTCGAGAACAAGCACTAGACTGGAGTTTCGCTCTGATCACAGCTCGTCAGTAGTGCATATGCTTGCCATGGCCGGCATTTGAACTGCGGCTACGTTGCTCATGAGCAACAATGTTGACCACTGCGCCATTCTCTTCGAATTGGGCACGACGGAATTATCAAATCTGAACGCTCAATCACTCTCGTTTTTGAGCATTGATAATGTTGCCCGAACGTTTTGAGATCGAAGACACAATAACAGTCCAGACAGTTCAAATCGATAAGCACTTCGAGAGATTTCCACTCCCAACCCAGCTGCATTTAATTGATGTCATCAAACCGGGAACCCACATTCCAGATTATTGAGGACTTGTCGGGAATTTTTCCGGGCAATCTCAAACTGAACGACATTCACATTTATCGCAGCGTTCGCATTCAGATGGAGCTCGCAGCCAGTCGGTGTGTTTCGAGAACAAGCACTTGACTGGAGTTTTGTTCTGATCAGAGCTCGTCACTAGCGCATATGCTCGACAAGGCCGGCATTCCTACTGCGGCCATGATGTTCACGAGTGAACACTGCTGACCACTGCGCCATTCTCCTCGAATTGGGCACGAACGAATTATCGAATGTGAACGCTCAACTACTCTCGCTTGTGAGCAATGATCAG
>QNGE01000434.1:0-34258 GCA_008508345.1 Paragonimus westermani
CGCAAGTGGTGCGGCGCAAGCCAACTGAGATGATGGTTAAGCGCGGGTGTCCTTTAGCTTCGGCCACTGTGACAGGATAAGTCGAATCGGATGCCGTCAACCATACACTCCTTCAAGTTAACTACGAGAACACAACAAAGCATCCGCACTGTCTCAACACGGTCTGCGAATTTTGTTCAGCTAGGGATAGCGCAGCAACAACGACTTAAACTACCAACCTTGGGGTTGCAGATTCAAGTCTTTATTGCCAAAAATTTCCCTCTATCAAAGCAAGAAAAGTCGGACAATGTTATCCAATTAATGAGATCTAATACATTAAACGGAAATCCAAGTCCTGTAGCGTAAAACCTTAACAATAATGCTTCCAAGCTTCATAAAAAGGGTATTATGTACACGAAAAACACCGAATGATTTCGAAAGTTATCTCCCAAAAGTCAACGTTGAAACCCTAAGCGATAGATATGAAATACGAATGTGAAAAGTTTGTAGCGTGACAAGCCACCCGTGTACTTTTTTGTCCGGGAACGTGAAACCATTTAGGACTGCTACTGCTGCTTGTGCCTCGAGCATTGAGTCAGCCGTCATCTCGCACTGGAGTCAACATGTGACCTTCATCAACACACCTTACCCAATGCAGGTTAATCTGGCTCGAAGCGTTGACCAACAAAGGCCAAAAGTTAACGATCGACTGGAATGTGAAATCTGGACTAACACGTCACGATTTCACCCCAGAAAATTTAATTGAGCAGGAAGAGTGTGGATATATATTTAATATCAGCACGAGATTTCGCACAGTCCAAGGTTAGAGATACTCAACCCATGCACATGGAGTGCTATCTGGTAAACTGGAACCAATGAGTTGGTATTCCTTAACCACACTGTAGATGATTCAGATTACAAGAACATACTACGATAGCACTCATACTAGTCATCGCCTGGTCTCAGTGAAAGAATATTCTGGGATTAGGATGCTCTGGTCTACAGATGCAGCCACAGAGACCAGTCAAACTGTCTCACAATGTCCATTGGGTTGTTCGAATGACTGACCGCACTCTCATGAAATAACTTCAGAATCACCATGACCAACCGAACCACAAGAGTGCGGAGCCGTGCGAGATTTAGCGTCTGGGATTGTCGTTTTTGAAGCGATTGTAGTGAACTGAGCAAGAGAACACTATGGAGCTTGTCAACAGCACGCAAAGAAGAGTTGATCAGCAAGTGGAATACACTCGATATAAACATACGAGAACGGAAAGTGTTCTTTCGGAGCAAATGTACATTGACCGGGTTGTCCAGTTTGTTGTTTGATTGTTTGTATGGTGAGTCACGTGCACATTGAGAGTTGATCAATGTGGACACCGTAAACAGATATCCCATACGATAGCATGCACTATCAAATTCGAGAACATACCGTACATGATCGCAATTGTAGATAGCCCGGCTGAATCTCAGGAGCGATTGGTAATTGAAACAAACCGGTGTTAATGCTGAAAACAGAAACGAAGAATAAACAGAGGATGAAAATGAACATACATAAGGAGAAAAACATGTTACTGTATGTTTAACTCACAATGATCCCCATCAAAATTCCTTCCTACACTAATGAGTTTCGATATAGCTTCTGATTTCCACCACCATCATCATCATCATCGCCACCAGCAGTAGAACCGGCAACATTATCACTGACGGGGGCTATCTGAGACCATAACAGAAGAAAATCCTGATTTTATCAAAGCATCCACCAGCGAGGTGCTAGAGCAAGAACATGATGAGGCTTTTAAGATAACAGCCACCTTGTGACTGTCTTCCCCGCACGTGTGTATCCAACAAGCGGGAAACATTCACGTAATGACAGCCGACTCGTTGGTATCTTTTTTGACACCTTCAGCTGGAGGCCAGCTTGATAAGATGCGGACGAAAATACTAAATTTCCCCAGTACAAGGTCCTCAAATCACCGAAATAAAGATGTGTGAAGAAAAATCAATGCCGGATGCAGACCAAGGAAACACTGAGTCGAAATGAACAGAAGAGTTATGCGTGGTGTACTGCGCACACAAACACTTGATTTAAGAGCGAGGCCTCGATCGTGCAGATGGTGTTCAAAGAACAGTTGTGTTCAATCAAGGTTCATCCCCGAAGTGGAAGACGCATATGGTGGGGCCCCAACTAAAAAGTAACTAAGTTCACCGGCGTGACTGCTCTTACTCGACAGCTCAGACACCCTCTGCGAACAGCAACCAACCGTTTGCCGCGTCGTACTTTTTCACAGAGTACGAAAAGGCTGAAAATGATTTTGTTTTTGATGTGGAAGTTTGTGTTACGTGCGACTTCGCAGCTGTTTCCTGATTACTGAAGGCGACTGAGGAAGAGTCGTATGCTGATTGAATAACAAGCCATCCTCTTCTGACAGAATGGCACGCTTCATGTCACAGCACTGCCAGAGAACCTGCAGAGTCTCAGCGACCCTCAGTCCACTGCGTTCTTAGGGTAGCGCCATTTACCAGCTTTCTAAATCGGACGGGTGCATATTACAAAGATTGGAAGTAAGTCTGAGATCCAAAACTTGAACTTCCGAAATCTTCCAATTGAACTGCGTTTAGCTCGGCTACTCTTAATAAAACGTTATTGCTTAAAGCTTTCCCCTGAGAGCCATTGTGTACGGACACAGGCAACACGACTTCTGCAATGCAGGATAATTTCGAGGAATCACACGGGCGAGCTCTCTTATATGGTTATTGGATTAAGGCGATTTGATTTTATAGGTCAACGCGAACTAGTTGTCCAGCGATCTGGTCACTTTTCACGCAAATCGGACGCAGACTTTGATCCACAGAGCCAGGCGAAAAAAAAATCGACGGCTTACTGCTCCCTGAGGCATGCTAAGCACACGTCTGGTCCGGAATGCGTTTTGGAAAGCAAACTGATAGCTAACAAACAATCCCAGAGTTGCCATTAGTTAGAAACTTCAGCCTATACCACATTTGCCAGTAATGATTAAAATTGTCGTTCACGGTTCAAATACCATGGGTTAACTCACATTGTTTACGTTTGGTTCAAGCATTCCAATGCAAACACTGGCCTAGATGAAGAATTCAGTTTAAACGACAGATTATGAAAGTGGGGTCAAGGTGTGCGCAACAACTGGGGGCAAGTGAAGGTCAATGCGCATGAAACACCGCGCTTTACAACGGCTGTAAGACATTCGTCCACTACAAGTCACAAAGCCAGTATCAATTATGTGACGCTATGAAGACTGGTCATAATTCAAACATTGAATTGATGTGAAGCTTTATTGGTCATACAGCTGGAAACGAACGTAAAAGTTTATTGCACTTGTCTCTAAGACACTGAAGCACGAGGTATCGGAAGGATCACAGGGTTGGCGACAATATGTTAATACTTGGAGTATTGAATACATATGAGAGAGATCAAAACACTATCAACAAAATTTTCTACACACCAGCTCATCTACTACCAAACTCGTAAGCATTAGGCACGGAGGTATGCTCAAAAGGTTATTCACAGTAAGTAGAACACAGAATCAGTTCCTTGCAGACACGATCCGTTCATATTGGGACGAACTACGCAATTTTACGGTTATGGGCGAATCCGTTAAAAATGTTAGAAGACTACTTGATTGCAGCATACACGAGGGACAACATAAATAGTGAATTTCTTGGACGCCAGCCTACACCACTCTCACAGGTCAGTAACGTAAGCATGTTCCAATGGGCAATGCAGATACGTCAGTGCAATGTTAGCTTACTACACATTTCCTGTAGTACATTTCCGTTTCCTCTTTCTTTAAATCTATGAACCATCTGATACAGACAAAGGAAGGGACAAAAAAGGGCATCTCTGCTGTGTGTGCACAAACCGTCTTGCTATTAGTCAGCCGAGTATGCGCCAAGCGTCTAGCTCACGGAACAACGTAACAGTAAACACAGCCCGGTACAAGGATTCATTGAACCATCTGAAAACAGCATCCTGTGCTCAAACACACACACACACACTCACTTCCCATCCGTTCCCAGTAAAGGCAACCAGGCGTAGCCTGTGCTAGACTCCAGTGGTTTTTTGCCCATGGGCCGATCCCGGACAGTTAGACTGCCAGCCGTATCAACACTCACGTGATAGAACCGGAATAGCAGATGGTGGCTCGTAGTCAAATTTAGAGGTAAACATAGTTTGGCCTATATAAATTAAGAAAAAAAGTCAAAAATAAGCGCCCAACTCGCAAATCCTATTCAAGCATATTACAATGTGAATTTTTAGAATGCACGAGTCCGTTTCATGAAGGTTAAAGAGACCGACTGAAGTTGAATAGAAAGTCAGAAAATGAACAGATGAATTGAAATGAACGTTTAACAAGCCACAATAACAGCAGACGGGGTCGAGAAGGATAAAACACTCAACACGAGAGCAACAGGCTAAACCGAACCGTTTGCATTCTGCTTACTTCGGTAGAGTAGAGGACATTTTGGCAACCAGTGACGTGAGTTACCGTTTTGTTGACAAGTAGCACATGCTCAATTGTTTCGTTCATAAGCACAGAGCAAAATAACTAGTGACGAATCAGAGATGAATTGGCGGGAAAAAATAAAAAGCAAAGCCAATAAACAAAGCGCAAGAAAGAACAATTCGGGTGGGCAGAAATCCTTCTAAACGTAAAACACAAAGACCACAATTCAACTTCACTTCAGTACTGAGCGGAACACGGAATAGTCAACGAGAGAGAGAGAGAGCAGAAATCAAACAAAGGTGGCCACGGTGACAGTGGGTTTACAGGAATGTGTGCTGGTGAACACGTTAAGAGCAAGGTCATCCGTGAGTCACCTGACACGAAAAACACCAACAAGGTCATATGTGGACCCGATATCATCGGAAAACTCACATAGGTAGGGGTGGCTACTATACGCCAGACATTTGGACGCAGTTGTGTAGTTGGCAGCCAGCGTTGTTACCACCATACTTTCTTGAGGCAATTGTACACTGTATATATATGTATATATATATATACGTAGATATATATATATATATACATATATCAACGCTATGACTCAAACGCCTAGCTGTGTGGAACTGCAACGGTTACTTTTATACATATAAATGTATGTATGTAAATACATAAGCGAATAAAGATGATGGTGGCAA
Source organism: Paragonimus westermani (assembly GCA_008508345.1). Lineage (NCBI taxonomy): Eukaryota > Metazoa > Platyhelminthes > Trematoda > Plagiorchiida > Troglotrematidae > Paragonimus > Paragonimus westermani. Next base: position 5,156 of record QNGE01000434.1, read on the forward strand.
AATGCAGGCATGTGCATGGATACACTTAGTCTGTAGGTAGAGACTACAATCCGTTCGCAGAAGCAGTGACCGATTGTCAAAACAGAAATGTGTATTTACACTAACGGTTTCTATGCGAGTTTCAGAAAAACTTACTCAACATACTATTATTCTGAAGTGAGGCAAAGCGTAACCATATTGAGTGGAGAGAGTGAGTCAAACGTCACCCAATACAAAGCAAGGCACCATTCGGAATAAGATCCATTAGACGTGAAGGAATAAATTACCATCATCCTGCTTCACACAATCACCGAAATATCTCATCAACAAGATCTACAGACCATATGATGGAGAGCCATCTAATCAACACCGATTCAAAAGAGGAAGAACGAAGAGGTCAGTAGCGACTGGCACACTTCCCGCCACATAGAGAGACTTGAAACTTACGGTATCCGCGAAATGTGGCGAAGCCTCGTGGTAAATCACTGCCGTATTGAACCAAGAGTCGAACTCCGGTTGACGTGAACTGGGTCGAGTATGGAAGACCTGAACAAAAGCAGATGAAGAGCGGGCTCTATGCAAAAAGCGAAGCGAATAAAATGTAGTAGACGACAGAAAAGAACACAAGAGTACCATCTATGGTTGATAAACTGTCGAATGAAGAGCCATGAACAGACAAGCCTGCAGTGATTCTGCAATTTCTCATCTCGGTGGAAACTCAGCTCGAGAGAGTGAATGTGTCAAGTATTGGTCGCAGATGCTAGTTGAAAGCTCGTATATTGCAACTGAATTTGCTACCAAAGTTTGGGCGGTCTGATGGTATTCAGGTTACACGTAATCTAGCACGTCTTGAAGTAAAAAATCCTGGTGATAAAAGAAGGATAAATCATAATTAAAATACACCGAATTTGTAGAATACAGTGTAGAAGAATTAGGTAACGGATACGCCGTTCCGCCTTGTCAAGTTTTGGCAGTGTGAACTGATTGCAGGGAACAAAACACTGGGGAGACGGACGGACAGAACAAACACAAAATTTCTAGTTTGCTGTACACGCACATGCACTAGGGGGGCCATACTTTAAAAGATAGCAATTAGGTGTTATGGCGAACATTCCGTTGAAGAGGTGCATTTTTACTTTCTTTACGGGTATTTAAATTGAAATAAAATAATTTAGCGCTTTACAGTATGCAATATTTCTTCTGGAAAAACGTTCCAGTTACTCTAATCGGTTGTGTTGTGCCAAACCAGCCACATACGCACAACCAAAATGTGTTCAATTTTGTCGCATATTGCACCTAGTCAGGTGAGTAAACTGTAGGACATGACGGGAACTGGAATACGACCAGGTTGTGTTCGGACAGAAACTAAGTAAGTTGCATGACTGTTTTCAAAAATCGTGTGATGGCTGTGTAAATCAGGATTTACGTTAAGATGCTAACTGGGCCATTAGATAGAACCATCTACTGTATTCACCAGCTACCTCAGGCTAAATACGGTCTTACGAACTGTACTGCTTATCGTAAAGAAGCACATTAGTTCAGTAGAACGCTACATAAAAACATAGAATGATGATGTGCGACACTAGGGAACAGTTATCTTTATAGGGTTATACACTGTTGGCCAAAATGCGTTTTCTTTGTTTTATGGAACATTGAGTGTGGTTCGTATCTTGTGATAACGAGCCAGCCAATAAACGCATCAAACTTCAGGATAGGGTTGCGGAGTTCTTGACTGTTGAGCTCTACACTTTATGCGCCCGTCCTTTTCAACGTCATAATGACTATTACTGCCATCGTAGTAACTATTACTGATGTACTAGGCATTTTGCCTCATACTCTGATCAGTTAAGAATGTCTTAATGCAAGGCAGAGGGAAAACTGGTTGTATTTTCATAGAGCATTGACGTCTTACAAAGAGTAAGCTGAGTGCTTCATCCCGGTGAACTCTGCATTCCTCAATGGTAAAGAGCATATATTTTTGGAATTCTACTTGGTCACAGCATGGGGAAAAAATTAGGGTCAACGTCTGAATCAATGGCGACAGAAATGAAAGTTAGCCGACTAAAGTAGATAGAATATAAATATTTCATTATTTTGCCTCTATAGCTCGTTAGAAATTGAAACCGAAAAAGTTAAGGGTACCGATGAAAGCAAATCGTCCTTTGTGATATGTATGTGAATTTTTTCGCTGTAACATAGCCAAAACGATATTAGGTACAGTTCCAGTATGTCTTTGACCTAAGTAAATCGATTTCAAAGCGGTCTTTATCGAGAGTACAACAAAAAGCGCGTCAGCGCTTGTACTATTAGCAGGATGGTGGGTAAGGGAAGAGATTATTAAATATCAGGTCAGGTCAGGTACGCTTCGTGTGAGATCCACATCCCAAAAAGCACTTGCAGCTAAAACCGTCGTGGGATGTATTTGAAATCGAGCGCTGCAGGAATAAATTTGAATAGCAAACCACGAACGAAAGTGCGGGGGCGTTACATGTGAGACTATTAAAGTTGAAATTCCTATTGTTTTGTCCGCAAAAGACGCTTGGCCAACAAGCTGGTTTGTTGCGCAAACTTCCGTATAGGTCATGTCAAAAACCAAACCACAAACGTGTACACTCATTTGCACGACGGACATGCACTCACATACATTGGGTGACAGTACGTGGTCATTCGCCTTGGTGAAAGTTCTCACACATCATGTACACACTGTTTCGATAGTCCCTTCTTGTCCGTCGTGTTCGGGACTTGTCCTTTTGTTCCTGAATGTCCCCTGTGGGTAATACACTACTTGTGAGTAGTATACTACTCACAACGAAACTGCCTGTTATACAACACTCCTCCCCCTTATGAGGTTCCTTGGTTCCTTCGCATTTGTCGACGAATCCTCTCCGATCGACGCGGTGTTTCCTCCCGGATTATTGATCTTCTGGTTCGTCGCGCCGGCATCTCGTGCCACGTTGCTAACTCACTGGCGTGCACTCGTTTCGTCTCGCCGTCCTTCTTGATCGTGTATACTGGGCCTCGTCTGGATATTACCAAATACGGACCTTTCCATTTAGGCAAAAGTTTTCTTGATCCTGGCCCGCTGGCACCGGTGTTCCGATGGTCTCGATATTTCACCCGTTCTCCTAGGTTGAACATTCTAGTCTTGCCGAACCGTTGCCTTGCGGATTTCTCCTTTGTGCGTGCTTGCGATGCTTTCAGATTTCGTTGGGCTCTTTCTCTTTCGGTTACCAATTCTTTAGTGGAATCAATGCACTCTGGCCATACCCCAATGTCCTGATCCACCGGAAGTCGAGGGGTTCTACCGTACATCAATTGAAATGGAGATTTCTTCGTGCTCGCCTGCACAGACGCCCGGTAGGCCAATAACACTAGTGGCAACGCAGACTCCCAGTCTCCTCCTTTGGCTGATAACCATTCTTTGACCGTTCGGTTGTTACGCTCAGTTAGGCCATTCGTTTGTGGGTGATACGGCGTCGTTCGGATGCGCTTGATTCCCAGTTGTTGCATGCGTGTTCGAAACTCATCGCTTTCGAAGCATGGTCCCTGATCCGTCAAGATCGCCTTTGGTACACCGTGGTTTGCTACAATGTGCTTCATCACCATATCTCCCACCGTAGATGCTTTCTGATCCGGAACGCCAGTCGCTTCGATCCAACGGGTAAAGTGTTCCGTCATGACCAGAACGTACTGGTTACCGCGGGCGCTCAGTGGAAATGGGCCCATAAGATCCATAGACCAGAGTTCACCGATTTCGGAGACTGGTATTGGTTGTAAGGGCTGTTGGGCTCCCCGATTGTCGCTTTTCAGTAACTGACACTGTTGGCATGCAAGCACGTAAGTTGTCACATCCTCTTTCATTTTCGGCCAATATGCTCTTTGTTGCAACAGATCGTACGTCCTAGTGCATCCGGTGTGTGCCATTTCATGGCAGTCTGCCACCACTTTCCTCCTCAGTTGTCTCGGGATGACTACCACGCACGGGTGCCCAACGCCACGCTGCCATGTCAATACGCCTGCACTGTTTAAGCCAACTCTTTTCCATTGGGATGCGATTATTTTCAGCTCCTCATCCTTAGTATTTGTGGGGATTCTCACGCCTCTTGCCAGAGCTTCAATCACTTTCCGGAGGACCTTATCTTGACGTTGTAGGCGTACTAGCGTTTGTGGGTCCTGCTCCATTATTAAGCCGTTGACTCCAACGGTCACTTTGGGGAGTTCGTCGTCTACTTGTGGTCGAGAAAGAAAATCCGCGACGCAATTGCTCAAACCAGGCACATGGTTGATCGTGAAGTCATATTCCTGTAAACGTAATGCCCATCGGGCTAATTTGCCTCTCGGGTCCCTCGCAGTCATGATCCATTCCAGGGGTTTGTGATCCGTCTCCACGTGGAACTGTTGACCCAACAGGTATGGCCTCCACTTGTCCAGTGCCCAGACGATTGCCAAACATTCCTTTTCAATAGTCGAATATTTCTGCTCCGTTGGAGTCAGGACTCTGCTGGCATACTCGATTACTCCTTCCTTTTGCTTGAGTACTGCCCCAATGCCACGGTCACTGGCATCTGTTGCTACGATGAACGTTTCTTTTGTGTTCGGTAGTTTCAACGTCAGTTGTTGCTCGTTCATCGCTTGTTGCACTCGCTTGAACGCCCTCTGGGCATCGTCGGTCCATTCAAATTTCTTGTCTTTTCGAAGGAGTTCGTACAATGGCGATGCAATGGAGTGAAAATTTTTCACGAACCGACTGTAGTACCCCGCTTGACCCAAAAATTGTCTCAGGGTTCGTTTGGAATTCGGAGCCATGGCTTCTCTAATTGTCAGTATTTTCTCCGGGAGAGGCTTGATTTCGCCTTGACCCACCTTGTGTCCCAGTAACACCACCGATGATCGTCCGAGCTGTGACTTATCAGCATTGATCCGCAGTCCTGAGTTCTTAATGCGATTCAAGACAGCATCTATATGGGCAGCATGTTCCGATTCCGTGTTGCTGTATATTACGATATCATCTCCGTATACCGCCACATTATCCAGTCGTTTTACCAGCTGAACCATCAGGCGCCGAAATGTGAACGGTGCCCCGGATAGGCCAAACGGCATGCGCTTGAACTGATACTGTTTTTCGCCTACCGTGAATGCGGTCTTCTCACGATCTGTGGGTTTAATTGGTACTTGCCAGTATCCGGAGCGTAAGTCCAAAACTGTGAACAATTTCGCCTGCTGTAGCTTGTCAAAAATATCAGCGACGGACGGTATTGGTACGACTGTATTCTGTGTTACCTCATTCAGCCGTCTAAAATCCACACAAAAGCGGTACTTCCCGTTGGACTTCTTCACCAGGAGAACAGGCGAGTTGTACGGACTGTTGGCTTCTTCGATAACATCCTCGCTCAGCATGTTCTGTATTTGTCTCCTCAATTCCTCCTCAAGATGAACCGGTATCCTGCGGGGCCCGTGAGGTCGAAATGTTCCGGTTGTTGGTATTTCATGGGCAATCCAGTTGCAAAATCCGTACGGATCATCGTCAGTCGTAAATACTTCCGCGTATTTCTCGACCGTGGACTGGAGCAGGGGGGCTGTGCAACTGGGGGTTTTAACCTTGCGTACTTGGTTGACGCTATCCTTTCGCTGTCCTATGAGCGTCAGGGAGCCATACTTGGTTGACAACTTCTTGAGCTTCAAGTCAATCACGGCATCTGTTGCAGCGAGGAAATCGGCTCCGAGTATCGTTTGCCTGGTTTCTGGGGACACAATGAAACGGTGCTTTACGATATGGCCGCCGATACGTACCCCACATTCTTTCACACCGTCAACCAGTAGACTATGACCTCCAACCGTCTTGATCATCATGGATGTCGGTTCTAGGTTTTGCTTTTCGGCACGAGCAATCAACGAAATAGCTGCCCCTGTATCGACTAAACACTGTTCTACCTCTCCATCAACTTCAACCCTTGTATGTACGGCCCCCTTCTCAATCGCTCCCATTACTAGTCGACCCGCCCAACAAAAAGAACAATCACGAAACACTTTATTTTTAGACCTCTGAGACCGCCGGATTGGGCAATCCTTCTTCCAATGTCCTTTTTTTCCACAGATGAAGCAGCCTCCTGGTTGATCGTTCTTCCGTGCTGCTGTTTTCAGGGCAGCTACATCCGCTGCGAGTTGCTCCATTGCCTTCTGCATTACCTCCAATGTCTTCTTGTCCGTATTGCTGTTTGAATCCACTGAGGCCACGGACATTACTGCCAACTCCCGTGTCACCTTCGCCAGATCGTCAAGGTCCATCGGCCGGGCGACATGGGCAATACGGACTTGGTCGCGAACCTCCATCGGGAGACCTTCAATAAACTGCTCCGTTAACAACTGCCGTCGTGATTCTTGATCCAATCCTGGCAGAGCCCTGTCCAGCAAACCTTGCAGAGTGGTGGCAAACACGGACGGGTCCGCTCCTTGTCCAAGCCTGGCCGCCTTGAACCGCCGCATGGCCTCCTGGCGGTCGGCCGGGCTGTCAAACGCAGCCACCAGCGTCTCCTTCGCAGCGGCCCACTCCATCTTCGCAGGGCCTCTTCGCGCTGCGTCCAGCACCGCCTTCGCCCTGCCCTTCACCAGCGTCCGCAGGGCAGCCAGCTTCCCACGGTCGGTCTTGACTCCGACCACTTCGGCCACGTCCTCCAAGTCCTCCAGGAACGTCCGGACGTCTCCATCTTCGAACGGCTGTGGCCAGGGAATCTTCATCCTCGCGTTCGTCACGGCACCAGTTGTTGTGTCCGCAAAAGACGCTTGGCCAACAAGTTGGTTTATTGCGCAAACTTCCGTATAGGTCATGTCAAAAACTAAACCACAAACGTGTACACTCATTTGCACGACGGACATGCACTCACATACATTGGGTGACAGTACGTGGTCATTCGCCTTGGTGAAAGTTCTCACACATCATGTACACACTGTTTCGATAGTCTCTTCTTGTCCGTCGTGTTCGGGGCTTGTCCTTTTGCTCCTGAATGTCCCCTGTGGGTAATACACTACTTGTGAGTAGTATACTACTCACAACGAAACTGCCTGTTATACAACACTATGAGAGTGTCCGTTAAAAACTGGTAGAAGATTTTGCAGGTAGGGTTGCTCATGATATTCATTGCATGATAAAGCCGTACGAGTATACAGAAACAGAAAGAGGAACTTCTGCAAATATCCGAACATTCGACAGGTAGGCCTTTTGGCGAGCTTCAGGATACGCCGAGAGCAATGAAGTTGGATGTTAATACAATCACATTCTAGTTTCTAGTTACTTTTAGAGAATGGCACTGTATGAATGGCCAACTGGTCAGTTTCTCATCCTCAACATTCTGGTTGTAATATATTTCAATCTCTTCAGCACAACAAAACAAAATACTACTCTCATACGAAGCCTGACAATAATTCAGTTGGTACCTCTTTAGTTGGAACATCTCACCAATTTTTAAATGTTCTCTGAAAGACGTTTTTTGTCAAGTTACTAAATTTATGAATGATTGGACACTTCTGAGTCATCTGAATAAAGCCGACAGAGGACTCAAATCACCCGGCGAAGTAACTTTACGTAAAATCTTATGAATTGGGAAGGTTTGAGTAGCACACAAACAAAACCTTCAGCTACTAAATAGGACAAAAGCCATGGACACTGAACGGGATCTTGAGCGATGCCCATAAGTGACGACGGCAAGTGATTATCTTCAGGCTTATAATGCCGATTGTTAAGGTCTGACTGATTGGTTAACAATACTTGAACATTCATGGACTGTGAATATTTGTCAGTACGATAAACAATTAGTTAGTGCTGAGTGTCGCCTGTTGCCAATACACGCATCTTGCGATAGAAGACAGGTTGAACAGCATCGACGCACATCAACCTTTCGGGAGCGCGAAAACTCCCATTGGATTAGATAAATCGGAAAATCAACCCGAGGGCAAAACAGGAGTAGCCACACATTGGCCACTTGATCAGACATGGTGATTTGTGCGCACCAGCCAGCTTAGCTTGTAGTCTGGGAACCGAAACAAATCGTGCAGATGTCGGAAACATTCACTTGTTAGTAAAAAAATTTCGGACAAAACTGCTTCGATAATTTCCAATAATCCGGTTTGTTGAACTACGGTCGGTAGGCTGGTAGGCGGACGAGACGATCGTGTTGCCGTGTGATCGGAATTCAAAGCTCGGCTGTAGCACTCCTGATGAGCTATGACAAGAGCGAAACCCGAGTCTAGTGCTTCTTTGCCAAAGACGTGAAAAGATTACCTGAAGGCGGAGTCTGTGAACAAAATCAGATGACGTTCAATAAAACCGATGATTCAAATCGACCATCATTCACATTTGATCGCAGCCTTCAAATTCAGGCAGACTTTCTAGCCAGTCTCTTTCAAGAAGAAACACTAGACTCGAGTTCCTCTCCTGTTAGGGCTCGCCTATAGTACACATCCTTGTCACAGCAGAGGGGAGAATTAGGGCCACGTTTTTGCGAGGCAATCGTTTTGACCGCTGCGTCATTGACCAGGCGCGACCGAATCATCATAATTGAGTGCTCAACCTTTTTCGTTCACGAGTAACCATCAGGCTGCCCGATCGTCTCGATAGGAGTTTCAACCTCATACATAGCAAGGATATGCACCATTGATCAGACTTAGCAAGAGAAAAATACGAGTCCACTGCTTGTTTTCAAAGAAAGGTGGCTGAAAAATGTCTGAATGCGAAGGCTGTGATCAACTGTAAGTGATGTTCAGCCTGAACACAACAAATCTTCGATTACTCAGCAATGTACTCTGGGCTGTGTTAACATGACTCACTCAGGCTAGAAAATAGTCAACTTCGGTCAGTAGTCGCATGAACAAATCTCACGCACGCATTGGTGGATGATCGAACGTATTCACGAGCACAAAGTTAAGCGCCTTCCGGCGCTGCTACAGTAACAAATTCTTATTTCCATTCCAGAATTTTAAGTCTGACCGATTAGTGCATTGAGCAGAATCCACACACTTGTCACAGGAACAGCAACCTAAGTTTGTGATCACCCACAGTTTGTGAACGAATGCGACAACGGCCAGATAGTAAATGGCTCTGCAACACCTAACTAGGAAAGGTTTGTCCTCGAACGTGAATCTCCAGTGGATTAATCTTAGTTCACTGCTGTCAACTAATATCACTTGCCACGTTTCAACCAGAAGATTTCTGAATTTGGACCAAGAAAGCAACAGCGTATTCCGTTGGTTGAATGATCACGAATTTTGCTCAGTGAGTGTAGAGCCATGCACCACAACGCACACCACTGTTCAAAAGAATACGAAATGATTGACCTATAGTACATTTTGTAAAACGTCAAAACGCACTTAACCTTACGTACAGCAACTTGTGTGTACATTATTAGGAGTGAACGATATGACAGTCGAACCCGCTTGTCGAACCAAGGTCACGATGAACACTTTTCATATCGATCCAGCTTGCCTCTTCGTTAGCGTACGGTAGATCACAAACAGCTGCACCAACCGTCCATGTGTGAATTACCTTCAACAGACACACTATCACGTCATCTGCTGGGATACATACGGAACCGAGAAGCATCGTCAGAAATGACTATGGCCGGACAAGAAGCTTATAAAAGGCTAAAATTGTTGTCAGATGTATACTTGAGCAACATTTCGTTCGTTATCGTCAGTTACGTATGCGAAGTGACAACCGAACGGGTAAAGGAATGAGTATGTACAGGTAGAACAGTCTAGGCTGTCTAGCCAGCAATTATGGCTGGGTGCATGAAGTGTCCGGATATAAGAAATTTTAACCGAAGTACGGGAAATCGGCAAAGTAAGTTAAGCAGGGTTGCGCGAAAATGGTATGAGAGCGTGGAAAACAATTACCGGTTAGTCTACATACAAAGGGTTACCAAGTTAGTATTAAGTTCACTACCATCTGCTGTTAGACAAACGAAAGTGGTTTTTTAAGGTGTACGATTAGCGTCTCAGAAATAGCTAAAACGCGTTTCTTCAGAGTCCAACAAACAACATGCAAAGCCTTCGAGGGATCTACTGTGTGTCCAGATTGGAGCAGGTGCTTTGTTACGGCACTCTTAACTTCCCCAGTTTTCTTATTCAGAATCCCTTTTGCAATGTGCTCCGGGGTCCGAGCGTGCAGTCTTCATTGTATGGCCTACGTACTACAATGCGCATGTACACGAAAATGCATAAATACGGTTTGAATTGGTGAGCGTTGGATATTTTCTAATGGCCACGGGAACGTGCGGTGATGAGTGCAGTACAACGAGCTCAGGTGATGTATTTAGGTGTGCCTGAAAAGTAAGTAAACAACCTCAAGGCAATTTACCGTCAGACCTCGAACAGTAGCGTTAGGGCTTATGACAACGTGCCGCCGAACTAAAGCATCTCAAGTGGTGCGCAACAGGATTACCCAGCCTCCCCAGTCCTACTCAAATATGCAGTAAATGAGATTCAAGAGTGCGTCCTGACAAATTCCAAATATGATGGCGTGCAACTGCTCCCACGCAATCGGCTCATAGAGTAGGCAGACGACACCCTAATATGCAAGAGATCGCAGGGAGCCCAGAGCATTTTAGTCCGATTAGAGGCTTCAGATCATCAGTTTGGTATGGCCTTTACAACTACTAATTGTAAGGTGCAGGGCTCTGCGTATACTCTCATCCTTAGTGGTGAGCCGTTGGAGATAGTGGAGAAGTTCGTGTATTGTAAGCTGTATCAGCACCGGTGGAATATCGGATGAGATCAGAAATCACATAGTAAAGGTTCGGATGGCGTCCGCTAACTTACGCCGCCTATGGCGTCGGTATGATCTCAGTCCTTCTTTGAAAGGCCGATTGCACAATGTACGCTTCCGAAACCCGCTCCATTCATGTGGAGACCGTTCGCGGTTTTTGACTATCCGTGTCTCGTTGTGACTTCTCCTTCTTTATCCTCCTGCATTTTTTCTTCCTCATCCCACGCATTGCTTTTTTCTTCTCACATTGTGGCACGTTTGCCATGCCTTGTGATTGTTTGTGTGTTAAGTATATATGTAAACAGTTTGTTTCTCAGTGCACTTCAGTGTCAGTTTCGGGACCTATCAAAGTGTGATCAGAACCCCTCACAAACAGTTTAAGCCACACGGTTAAGAAAGGGGCGGAGGAAAATTTCAACATTTATTCTCACAGTTAAAATGGAATAGCACAATACCTTCCCTTATGAACCGCAACGAGTTTTACGGTTACTGCGGCTATACAAATCTATATGCTGCCTGACGACTGCCTAAGTTCGATCGTCTTGCAACGGTTAGATAATTTGACCTGAAAAGTATGCCCTTGCAAACACCTCAATCAATGTTAGCGTGGCCACCGATACGATTATTCGACCGATCGACAACAGCAGGAAAGTAGCGTGTTGTTCTACGTACGTATATATATATATGTATACATCGCTATCGCACGCGCACACTTTGTCTAGTTGGCAATCGTGTGGAAATCAATCCAACTGTGAAGTCAGTCGTGGCTAACTAGTTGTCAGAATGGCAATGATATTTATTACTAACGTATTGCGTCAGGCTGCCCCTGCTTTTCAAAGAAATTTCGCAGTTGTTTCAACAGTATCAATGCTCATGTCGCCATAAACCGTGTAAGCGGCTAACGTTGGTAACAGTTCTCACCTCAGACACAGATTATAGGCCACATGGGTGATTGCAAGGGCACTATCATTCAGCGAAGTTTCAAACAATTATCTCTTTTTAAATCGGCGCGCCCATAGTCATTAGACTTTTGTTTCTAGTATGAAGGTTATGTACAAATGTGTGGAAACATACGTACAAAAGTGACGGATACTATGCTTCCTAGGAATTTGCTGAACCCAAGATCCGGATAAAAACATCCACGTGAGTGAAGTTATTTTTTTGTATTTAGTACATGATGCCGCTAAATCTGTTCGGGTTACTGAGAAAACCATCTCAGTGTCGTTCAGTTCACCCACGGGTTTATCGAATAATGAAACAACCATGGACAACAAGCAGTAACAGAGAGTGGCAGATTACTGGGTTGTAACAAAGTTTCCACGGAAAGTTGAGTTCTTTGTCGATATTACAAAAAGATGCGCGATTTTCCGTCGGAAAAGAGTTTTTCTAATGTCTTACAACCAAGTACGATCTCATTCACTTAGATCGGAATCCTACGCTGCACGATGTGAAACGTCATTAAAGTCTGTTCAACAGAATCGCACATTACACGCGCGCAGCCATTACACAGTATAGAAACACACACTTGACCGTACATTGTTATTGCACAAGGCCTACGATTGCAATGAGGACATGGCTAACAATATATTTTGTTACGGACTGTCGAAACGACGCAGATGGTGCTAGTTTTCTACGTAAAACCAAACATGAGCCATCACCAATGGTAATGGGAATGGTTCACACAACGATCTGAAGCACGTTCCATCACGGTGAACACGGTTCTCTAAACTTGCTCAAAACATGGAACCAACAAAGCCTCACAGGTGGGCAGAACTCATTCATCCGTTCGCTGCAACCGATGAACGAAACACTAATGTTTTGTCGATAGGGGGTGTGAAAATGAAAACGATGCCCACACAGCACCAATAAACACATATGAAGAAAGTTGTAGGCGGACTGACCTTCAAAGCTGAGGACGGTCGTAAATCATCCGAAGAACGCAGCTCGATGAAACATGACAAGTTACGCGCCTGCAAATGGCAAACAATGAGGAACATTTATGGAAAGCTTAAAATGTTACTATACTGTCACATCACAAAACGCCTGCTGCTATGTGATGGTTGGATATTGCAAGGTTGACGGAACCTAATCAATAAGAGCTTCGAATAAAACAGGGTTCGAACCCAAAACCGCAAAGTTGACAGTCGGTACTGTTGGATTTAGTAGAGCAAATGAAAATTGAAGACGTACAAGAAATTCGTTCAAATTACATCCGACGCCCAATTTCATGCAATATGTGGTGTCATTTTAAAAAGCTACACTCGAACACCTCAAAAGCTAATTAAACCTCGGATTTAGACCTGAAGTCAAGTGAGTTTAATGTATACAGTATCTGTTTGGAGCAAATCTATTTCAATTCCCTTCACATTCTTGCAGAATTCATAACACTCAAATGTGCAAACAACAAATTCCACGACTCCTTAAGCTTTTATAATTATCCTACGTGTATACGAATTGAATATGATAAACCAGAACAGGTCACCTGGATCATAAGAAATCACGGACATGGAATTGATGGTGATTGACTAGAGAAGGACGAGTGGGTGTGTATGAGTGGCATCCATGCTTGTCGTGAGACACGTGCCCGTCAGTGTCGAACGGTTCACACTTGCTCCGGATTCAAGTCGCTCGGAAGTAATTATCCCTTAGTTGTGTCAAGGTTAATGAGCCCAAATTCCAACGGCTGAGCGCTCTTCAGTAAAATGAGGGACATAGAGGATACCACTTAGCTGTTTTGATGAACTGACGATAGGTGTTAAATACCCACATCGTGCATTCCAATCTGTGTCAAGTTAACCCCATCACTTGTGTAGATCAGTAGCTATAATTCTATGAGCTGCACTATGATTTATACTAACCGCGAAACTCTTGCCAAATAAGCGACAAAACTTTCGATTTTCAATCTTTTCACCGAATTTGAACGAAATTTTGAGTGTAGCGTGATGATGGTGTAATTAAATGCCACCCGCTTTCGCGCCATGGCTTCGGTATACAGAAAAATGGACAAAAAATTAAGATAAATCAACGAGCGCGGAAGAACAGTGAAATAAAGTGACACGGAAGCAAGATACTTAGTGATCAGTGAAGGTGAGCGCAAAATCACCAAATTCTGAGTGAAAAATGGCACTACTCACGTAAGCGTAACACAGGGTGAACAAGAAAAGTCATGGAGAAAGAAGATCGTGGAATGAAACATGAACTGACGAGCATTGTGAACAAAAACTGAGGTTTACCTGAATGAACAAGCCGTTTTTTCTTATTTATAGTTGTAGTGACCACCAATAAGATGGTAGGAAGATTAGAAAGGAACAAATGTCATGGATACACAGAATGTGACGGCGAATTGACAGGTGGGTTGGGCACACCGGAGAATAGTTTAACCAGCGTAAGCCAACTCATCCGACCACGGATGATGGATGTAACATTTCCAATGATCTGTCGGAAATCGAAATGACCCTAAGGTTTAACTTATCAAGACGTAATAAACTCCCAGGTTAGAACCTTCAGCCTCAAACTTCCTCCAAGGAGGAAAGATTGCTGTATGGACCGACCACACACCACTGTACTATGTGGGAGATTGAAGATACGCCTCATGGTAGGTACTCAGCAATAGCCATTTCCAATTACGAAAAAGACACCAGGGCTTCATGCGCTAACGAAAAACGCATTAGCTTTGTCTTGATCGCATTGAAGCAGCAAACAGATGCCACAGTGCAGCGACATCCGAAGCGCAGAGAGTACGAGCTAAGAGAAAAGCAGACAAGTTTCCCATCCGGTCACGGATGCATCAATCAGATCTACACTATGTGACGAACATTGAGGCATTAACGCCTCTTTATTTAGCTGAAGATGGTTGGTTTTTTGACCTCAAAACTGCTTTTGATTCGGTTGCTCCATGTACTCTCCGGGAAATCCTCCATCACGGAGGGGTGAGAGTCATTTAGTCGAAGTCAGTGAACCTAGACACTGAATGCACGATACTCATTTACAGGCGATATCCAGCCTCCACCTTGGTTTCCAACAATTTAGTAGACGATATTTGGGAAGAAACGCTTGGAAACTCTGAGAAACTCGGCGTGAAGCTGCGGCTAGGTACTAAGCTGACTGACATTAATAATGCTAATATTACTTTAATTAAGCTTTCTGCAAACAACATGCAGACCATGTTCAACCAATTAGCTGACAAGGCTGGTCTGTATGATACGTACTCTGCATCTTTGAAGTGTGAAACGTTGTTACAGCATTGGGTTAGCATCAAACCAGTCATCTTCGTTGCAGGCAGGATGCTCGATGCAGTCAACTGCCAGGCTTACTTAGGTATTGTCACATCATCATCTTGTAATATTGCTGACGAGTCTTCCGTGAGGGTAGTGAAGGAAATTAAGGCACTATCTACTCTTCATCATTCATGGAGCCGCAAACACCCAACCGTAGGTTAAAGATAAGATTTGTAATGTGTGTATGTACGATCAGTTCTGTCTCGTAGATTAGAGGTCTGCCACATTCGTCTCTATGGTGCATTCCGACTTCCGGTATTCGATTAGCGTTGGCTCCGCCAGTAAGCCTGAGTTAAATGGACAGACCGCGTGGGGTAGGCGACAGTCCATCAGTGCGCAGCCGGGAAATGTGCAAGTTTGCCACCATTAACTGACGTAGTGAAGACGCACAATCTTCTCTGGTTGAAATTTATACGCCGTATGTCGACGGAGCGCCTGCCTCACCGCGCATCGTTCACTGTGGATACTGACGGTTAGAAGTGACTACAGTGCAGCTAAGTGATGACGTGGTTACGGGTTATTTAACCGTGACTGTCCGCTGATCAAGGTTAGTAGGCACCGTCTACGAGATTGTGACCCGTAACTACCCACACTATCGGTTGGAAGGGCTCTTTGGCACAACAACGTATTGTGGTCAGTGGCGAACCTTTACCCGCAGGGTTGCTAACTCGTCTATCTTCCTCCCGAAGCTGCACAATTTTCCTTGATCCAGTTCTTATTATCACTAATCCACCGCACTCAATTACTGCTATACAATCATGTGGTAGATTGTATAAGTAATAACTGAAAATACAAAAAACCTAGACAGTCATAACCAGGATGATAGTGTCGAACACCAAGGTTCATTTGCCCAACGAACACAGCCCATATTGGCTCCCCGAACACCATTTAAGCTTGCCACCTTTAATGCTCGAACACTTATGTAGATGGGTCAGCAGGGAACACTTGCACATGTTTTAAAGACTTTCGCTATCGACATCGGTGGTCTTGCTGAAGCACATCATAAGGATTCTAGCTCAGTGCTACATCTTCAATATCCGTCAGCCGCGTCATCGAGCGGGTACAATGTGCTTTTGTCTGGAGACCCTCCTGTTCAAGCCATTGGCCAAGCCGGTGTTGGAAACGTCTTAAGTGTACGCACAGAGAACATATTACTTGACTGGATTTCTGTCAACACTTGCCTTTGCGCAGTCAGACCAGGTTACGATTAGAGCATCGAGAGGCGCCTATCACAAACGTCGTCTGTTTGTAGTTACAGGTGATTTTTATCACCAGCTCACTAAACTGGTACATACCGCGCGGAGTATGAACATTGCTTTGCTAGCTGGAAGATTGAACGTTCAGTTGGGCAGGTTAAGCGTTGATCAGCATGACTTAGGAGACCCACATTGTTACGGTATTCGTTGGACAGACAACGGTGAGCGTTTGCTGCAGCCTTGTGCTGGCAGCGATCTGTTTCTGGCGGCTACTAATTTTTGACGTTCTAAACGTCAATGCACCACCCAGCGACCTTCATCGCCGTCAACTACGGACACAGACCCATAACATAATCGTCAACTGTCGATGGCATGGCTATTTCAAAGGGTGTAAGTCAACCTGGAGCGTTTGCCAACTTACGCCATCTACGGCGTCCGTATGATCTCAGTCCTTCTATGAAAGGCCGAGTGCAAAATGTACGCCTCCGAAACCCTCTCCACTCACGTGGAGACCGTTCGCAGAGTGACTGTTTTTGACCATCCGTGCCTCCAAAACATTTGGGGCGTGTAGTGGGAACATCGTGTCAGCAACGACAAAGTTCGCCGACGTGCCTCTAAAACGGATAAAATCTGTCGACCATTGGGCATTCGGATCTCGTCTCAGGATTCGTTGGCGTGGGCACATCTTACGAATGCCAACTAATCACATCGTGCCTTGTTTGCGAGTGGTGGGTTGGGCTAGAAGAGGCCACCCAGTGGACAGTGCATGACTTCGGTTCTGGGTATGGGGACAGGCAATTCGAAGCTTATCTCAGTGGGGGCACTGCCGGATTCGTGGTTGCAGTCAAAAGGAGAATGAACACCTTTCGTTGAGGACGTTCTCTGATATGGTGAACAGAACAGAAGTCAACGGCGGTCGTGCTACGAGTCTGTGTTTATCGTTGTGAATTCTTCTTTGTCCTCTTGTATTTTTCCCTTCCTCATCTTACGCGTTGCTTTTTTCCTATCACATTGTGGCACGTTTGCTATTCCTTGTGATTGCTTGCTTGTTGAATATATGTGAAAAACGAAAGGATGAGGAACGAAATATTGGAAATATTCAACTGATTGTGATTTTACAGTCCACAATAAGATGCCCACGCCGTACGAGTATGAATGCAATAAAACGAACATCTGACTGCAACGTGAAGATAGGGCGGTAGAGATATTCGTGTAACAGTCACTGCCGCACTTTGCTGATTGTGATTCGGAATCGACACACAGTCAGTAAGGACAATATTCAACCGATTGAATTCGATTATCAGCCATACCATTTAACATCTCCAATCAAAAATCAAGGGGTTTATGCGCCTTCATACTGACATAAAAGAACACAGCCTACAGTTCCTGACCTACCAGCGACCATCTTCATTCCTCTCTGCCAAGCTATCGGTTAGCCACTTCATACTTCGAATAAACTGAAGCGGGTGTCCAGTACTCGGTGCATGGCGTGATGAACGGTAGGTTTGAGTGCACAACACATGATGTGTACATCCAAATCTATTAGAGCACATGTGAGGGACTTTGCTTAGCCCTTATTCACCCTCGTTGCATACTGTCCAACACTGTCGAACGATCGTAGGGTATAACTACTTTGGCTGATGCTTTAATGTAGCCATTGAATCACCACAGCCAACTGCACGTGATCCGGTTTTTGGACACGTTGAGACTCAACGCACTTGGCGTGACTTCAACTCTAACATATCAGCGTTATCCTTTTGATGAACATTTAAATTCTTCCGAACACAGTTATGTGACCTGCCGTATGAAAACCAAGAACGATACTTTTGGGAAGTAGGTACACCCGCTTAATCCTAGGGATCCCACAAACAGTTATCAGCTGACGACGGTCGTACACTTTCTCTGGGGGTACATGGGATAGAAGTATTTTGTTTACGTATTCAGTGTTTTTTTACGAACGTCTATAATAGGTCTTTCACTTATTCCAGAGGTGGTGAAGTGTGTATATGTTGGAAGCAAACGATTATAACACGGAGAAACCTACCCTGGCGAAGTTGTGTTTCACAGCTAAATTGAGCGATTTCGGTAAGACGTACAACGTATTGGAAAATGAGCTGACTGGCACTGGTTCACAAATAGCGCCTGATGTGACCGATGTACGGCCAACAGCAATCCCACTGTCGATTTGACCAGGAGAACGTGGGCGATCGAGTGAGTTGGTACGACTAGAAGACATTCGAGAACTGGACGATCGTAATGTGTCTGTTGAGTGGACTGTGACATAGCCCCCGCCTGCACCAGCACTTGAGGTGGACACGAAAGAATCACGGTTGGATTTGCCCGGTACAGAAAGTGGCTGTTGTTGAGCGGACGCAAGTTGAGGGACTCGATGCAGACTGCCAACCGAATGGCCAGACAGAATGGACAGATCTGATAGCAAAATATAGGAGGGTTATGTGGAGGACTGATATAAAAGGGATCGAGGCAAACTAGAAACAAACATACAATCAGAGCAACTGCCCACCGTAGCAAGCAATTCATGGGAATAAGCCAGAATTTTATTTGTTTCCTAATGTGTGTGCAAAGGCTTGGAAACAGGTGACCGAATGTGTGAGTAAATGCGGTAGTGTTGCTGGATCTCAGTTCAATTTCAAACCAGCAACGTTCCAACGGGACCGGTGTTATACATGTACGTCTGAACCCATCAGGTAGTGACAGTCGGCAGTGAGCTAGAACTGGAAACAAGTTAACTTATGAAAAGCCGAGGCCCTCATTTATTTGCGATATGAAGCAGAGCTCTGCAGAAGCTTGGAGATTTTACAGTTGATTTTGCTACAAACCACATGATCCCACATGTGAACTAGTCCACATACACAAGCACTATATTGAATAAACTCTCGGAAGACTTATTTGTGTTCTTATTATCACCATCCACTGGGTGTAACCCCTTAACTAATCCGAAAGCCAAGTGGACATGAAGTATTAACCCTGCTGAGTGCAGATGTCCTGCTATCACTCCAGGTGAACGGGTGTTGTGTGCACTCTGGCTGTAGTAACTCAGCCAAGTCAACCGTGTGTAAACTAAACCAGGTTGGCTAACGTACTGGCTTCAGCACGGAAGGTGCTTATCGGATCGATGTCCAGCGGATAAGAACTTGGATCTGAACTCGAGGGCTGGCCGTTTCGACCATAATTCGAACTACCACTTCCTAATGAGTTCGTATAGAGATGAATGCGGGGAAGATGGAATGTGGGCTTGAGTGTGAGTAATTGTATTCTTCAAAACTTGGACCACTATTAAGTCCAACGACAGCCTAAACCATGGTACCCATAGGTAAGGCCCAAAGTTGAAAATGACGATAATGAGTATGAGACTTGGATCTTTATGGTCGTAACCATGAGTTGCTGTCCCTCACCTAGTGCAATAAATTCAGGCCGCCAGTTTACAACAAAATCTGCCGACTGACACCAGAATACAGAAATTAAACAGTACTTGATAGACAACGGAAAGCAGTTCAAAAAAGCAGAGAAGGAATACCGTCCCAAACTCTCCAATCAACACATGTCAAGTGTAAAGTTACCAAAGATGACTGTTAGCTGACTAGTTAGAGTTCGATAACATCCGGCAGCATGGCACAGTGTCTCACCTGGCCACAATCGCGCTAACCGCGCACGGTTAACATGGTTACACAGATGATAACCAAGAAACAGAGAGGATTCACAGGTTAGTCAATGAATGTGTGTGACGGCTCTGTGCACACGTGTGCAAAATGGATAAACAATTGATAATGATGTACATATGACTGTAGTTGTGAAGCTGTTATCTTCCAAACGGTCAGCAAGAGCCACTTACCTGCGTCACCTGATATACCGGTGATTACATCGCTGGAAGAACCACTGGCAGGAACTATACTGGTCATACGGGGATCCCAAAAGTGCTCCACTTCGCGAATCACTTCGTTTGGAACCAGGGATGGATGAGAGGCAGGCAAAGACAGCTTAGACCTGGACTGTGGGTGGGTGTGGTCTGGCATGACGAGAAGCAAATCAGGACTGACGACATCCGCAACGTCTGCGATTGGAAGAGAGGGTAAACGTGATAGAGGGGTTATGGGAGGTGATAGTCGCCAGAGGAATTTGGCTAAAATAGCGGGGAGTTTAGTTACCTTTGAGAATCGAGTAACATATGCCTACATGAACCGGAGAGCGATATAACTAACCATCATTGATGAAACAGCGTTTTGTAAACGTCGACTCATTGGATCTGATCAAGCTGAAGGCCACTGCAATGATGATAAGTTATGGCAAATGAATAAACGCACATAATCAATGTGATGCGGGAGAACGTGAAAATAGAGCGCCTCTTTAATTTTCATCTTGCATACACTTAACCAAACATGAGTCATTTATACCAAAAATACTAATGATAATAGTGATAACAACTGTACGCCAGCCAAACCAAAACCGCAGTCATTAACGAATGAGTAAGAAGGGAACAGGAAGACGCAGAAGACACATGATCAAACTGATAGTTATAAGACCTCCAGTTCTAGGCATCGTTTTCGATCGTTTCGCATACACAGATCCGTTATTTTCGAGTGACAGAGCAAAAACTTTTGATAGAAGCATAATTTTATCATAAAACGGTCCTACATGATACAAGTTAATAGAGACGGTAAAAAATGGCTATCCCACGATAATAAAGTGACAGTCTGTTCGCGACACGATGACGGATGTGACATGAAACGGTGAATTAATTTCTGGCTAAAGTGGTCATCATCATCATCAAGCAGTTGAATGAGGATACCTCAATGAACAGCATTCAGAAGTCGACGGATTGCAAATGATTCGTCTTTTAGTAACGTCTGACTGATAAGTTTTTGACGGTATGAGATCTGGCCTTTAAATGCAATGAATCTCGGCAGTAGAGAATTAAAACAACATTCACTGTGGTCAAAAGCCGTGAAGAAGCTCGCCAAAAGTACCGCAGAAGGAAAAGAGTCCGATGGAGGAAGAGTATTATACCTCAGACGAAAATAGCACAGGTTGTGAGGTATTCGCGAGAAGTAGCAGTGTGTGCACTACGAGGCGGGATTGAGCAATGAACTATTCAAAGATTACAGCCTAAGCAATTACAGAGTCCGTTGTTATTCGTTTATCGGACGAATATCGCTGATGACGAAGCAATACAAGGAGCAACCAATACTTTGGGTTTAGAATCCGATCACTCCGATGAATCAGTGGTAGATGGTGACAACAGGTGATGGAAACTTGGGTGATTCGGACAGTATGATAATATGGATGTAAAAGTGTGATCTCAACATTTTTGTTACGCGTCATTTGGGACGGATATCAGCGCAAGGAAAGCAGGATGCTCACTTAAACAATTAGCTGATGTTAATGGCGAATCAACACAGTGGTGAATGTATGGTGGTTTCAGCGAGACAGCTGCAGCAAATACACGATTCAGATTACGAAACAGTGGCAAACGCACCAGGGAATTGACGCGATGACCTCATCCACTCAGAGCATTTGGCGTACATACGCAGCAACTTAGTTTTGTACAGTCGAATTATTGTTACACTCATCCAAATGATGGCAATTCGAAGTCACCCTACGGACAACTTTAACAAACTGTATAACTTTTTAAATACAAAGTATTTATTGTTGTAAGGCAAGGATAGTGTAAGTTGTTCCTACGCGAAACGAGCTACATACTAAATAACTGAAAATTCGTACCTTGACCTACGGCAATAAAGCTGGTTGAAGAAACATCTGGAGGATAAATTTGACGTATAAACGAGTGAATGTGAACGTAAAGTGTGGCAACCCTCACAAAAACCGTGTGCAATTCAAACGCGAACATCCAGACGTTGATGTAACATAAAGGTAACCAATGAAAACTACCAACTGAAGGGAGAAGGCTCACGAACCTCGATAAGAGTTCTCAACCCGCCACCAGTGTTACAACTGGTCCTAGATATTTCGATACAAGTGGCTTAACACCAACAAATTTCATCAAATGGCTTCTTCGCACTGGAAACAATGTAAGACAAGCGGTAAAACGGAGTAAAGACGTTACATTCATTCAACACGTGACCTGAGGTGTATCAATCACACAGAGGTCGATGTGAGCATGGGAGGACACGGGCGAATCAGCAAGTCCCCATGATTTGGAAACAACAGGAGGTGGCCCAAAGTTGACCCACATAATCGTGTTCCTTGAGATAGATTTACTCAAATCTTGGCAAACATTGCAACCGCTTCACATAAAATGACAGACGTATAATTTGAATAAAGATAAAAAAAGTACGTTTAGATCACCGCAAATCGGCAGTAGGAAGGAAACCCGAATGCTTAACATAATCGCAACGAACCGAACAAATCAACTAAAAGAGGGCTGCTCAGCAAGCGTGAGAAACATTCTGTGAAAGGGTGAATAAAAGCAGAAATAAAAGTGTGACATAGACCTGTTCAACTGTTAGCAGTGATACTAAAGCTCCAAAAACCTCATATTTATGGAACAGCTATTTTTCGCCATTCTGATTAACAAAATGCTATACTAGGTCACTTCATGGCAAAGAACATGGCCCACTTTCATTTTCTCATGCACAGAATAAGGACTGAACTATGCACGACTGTCGAAATTTTTGCTGAAGAACAGAAGAACGCAAGCGTGTAACAGTAACCAGAGAGAGAAAACTTTGTTACCACTCCTACATTGTGTGACTTTCCCACATTTTCTGATGTTCTGTGAGTCACTTCAAAACTCATCCCCAATCTGTTTATAACGGCAAATGAAGATGGCTACGGGAAATGTAACAGCGTTCCTGTCACTGACTTCTGTCTGTACCCACAGGATGTCCGATCATCGACACTCGGCATCCTTTGGACCCCAAACCGGAATCTGACAACCAGCAGGAGATGAAACCGATGCCAATTACATCATATCCCTACGCCAAGTCAGACTATCGACCGCACTGTTTTTCCCAGCCGAGCCCACAGAACGCGAACAAAGCGAGATAATGGCAAGCACTGAGTAGGCATCCGCAGACGTGTCCGAGCCACTGCGATCGACCAAATGCGGCTATTTTGCGTAATGGAAGGTTATCCGTTCTCAAACGTAGCCATCAAACCTCATTATCATTTGAAACACTGGGCTTCCCTTTACCAATAACTTCAGTAGTGCAGAAAGAAGACACGTTGCAATATGTTAACATCTCATTTGCTCTCATCAGTCTCAAACGTTAAGCGTGCAAGCATATATGACATGCAACTAGAGGTAGACAGAGTATGGGCACACATACAGTCACACCACGCAGTATTTCAACACCACGGTAACCCTATAGGTTGCTTCAACCACTTTTGTGCACATAGCGTCGGCTGGTCAACTCTGATCAACAACTTCGCTAAAGTCCAGCGGCCTCGGGTACTGATTGTGTAACAATGTTTTGAATGACCTAAGTGGGTCAACTTGACGACCGGTTATCATGAGGTGTCTAGCAATCGATGATGCGAATTTCCGAGCACTGATTCACCAGTTTGAGATTGTTGTCATCTGCTGTTTTAATCATTTTGGCACTCGTTTTGCCAATCGCTAACACGGCTGTCGATCTGTCCTGTCTATGTAAACGCTACTGCAACTGCAAGTGAACTGGTCGATAACATGAGAGACAGAGTAGTTAGACAAACTACGTTCACAGTGGTGTGGAACTAGTCTTTCGGTGGTTTGAACCAAGCGTAATTGGGCAGCCGTACACGTATGCGTGTTCATACCTTGTTTACCTCTATTTGTCTGTCATATATAACCTGCACGTTTTACGTTTGCGACTGATGGGAATAAACGAAATGTAAGCATATCGAAAGATGTCTTATTTCTGCACTGATGAACTCATTATTATTCACGTGCTGCTGCCACCGCACACCAGCAACGCTTCGTAAAAACGACAGTCGAACGTAGACACCCACAGACATCGTCGACCAAGAACAGTCAGGTTATATAACTGTAAAGCAGTACCGAGCGCACAGTCACATAGTACATCAAACCTACCGACGAGAGATGGGTATTACGCCGACCTCATAGGCATCTACAGTTAGTGAATGCCAGCCAGGTTTGAAGAGGTGAGGATGTCTCAACCTGCGTAATACAACACTCAAGCTAGGTACACTTTTTGAAGTAATCCTGACCGTCACCACCCAAGATAGGAGCGGACACAAGTGTTTGTTGAGGTTGAAAGAGCACTTTGTTTTAGGCAGTGATATGCACATACCACGTCGTGAAACACCAACCGCCAAATAGTCAGCTGTTCACCTTTTCAGTGAAAGCGTTCGCGCACACAAATGAGTGAGGCTGAATTGAGACAGTGGCATACAGGAAAGGTGAAATAATGAAAACGGGTGAGAATGAGGACAGCAATGTAAATTAAGGCAGTGAGTCCAACTAACCATGTAAACTGTGAGTCGAAGAATCATCCGGCTGTCCCACCAATTCTGAAACAGCCAGCTCAAGCCGGATGGGCACTGATTGCGTCTTCAGACTACGTTCAATTGAGTCCACGGTCGGCTCTTCACGACTGACAGAATCCCACGTGGGTGGGAGCCCGCCAGTTAGTGTGGCTCTCTTTTCAGCGTTAGACAACGGTCCTAACGTGGCACCGGATTCAGACAGACGTGCTAACGATTGAACCAAGTGAACGAAAGAGCCTTCCGAAAGTTTGTTCGGATCGGCCTTGAACAATGGAATGGAATGAGACCGACTGCAGAGCGACCTGTGGGGGGAATTAAATACGGAACACGAACATTCCTCTGTGGTCAAGGTAAGTGGGCAGTAAAACAGAACCACTGTTCACAGATTTGATATAGAAAATGACCTACTATTGTAGCGAGAAAGGCGTTCAATAGAGTACAATCTTTGTTGTCCAAATCGCTGGTCCCCATGGTATGCGCGCGCTTGTGTTTATGGGTCAGAATTCCGGTCCACAACAACCCCGGATTCCGCTCACAAGTCGTGTGCACTTCGGCTCAGTTTTTGTGTGACCGACACCTCTCAGGAAGTTTTCCGCCTGCCATTCCTCGTTCGTTGGGCGATGGCTCATCCGGTCGCTCCTGTTGTCCGTAATCTATCCACTGTGTCCTCTGACCGTATTATACGGCCATGTCGAGATATTCCTCCGAGTGTTGAAATAATCGCGCCTCCGAACTGGTTGTCCATCCCATTTTGCCTGCCATTTCTCGTCTGTTGGTCTGATCTAGTCGAGCAATGGCTCATCGGCCGCTCACGTCGTCCCCAATCCACTCGTTGTGAGCTTTTGGATGTACCTTCCAATCGCGATTAGGTAATCTGCCGAGAGTTGAAGTGCCCACATCCCCGATTACATAACCCATCACACTAAGTACTTCATAAATGGCTCTCTAACTTGAAGTCAGTAACTAGGGGCAGATGAGCAGGTGGATGCAACAACAGCCACGCGAAAATCACTTATCAACCGGCTGTACTGAAAATAAGTGACCGCCGTAGTAACCACTCCCGCTTCCTCTCACGTCAGGCTATCCTGGTCACTTGTGAAGAAACCGCCTTCCGGAGACCCTCTTGAAACCCACCTGCGACACGGCGGATCGTTTTCAAAGTGCAGGCACCTTGACGCTGAATGTGTTTTTAGTCAGGAATTTAATGAGGTAAATTTCATCCCAATTTTTGCCATCTACGATAAAATCGTTCTTTTCAGAGTAAGGCGGCAGAACAACCAAACACGGCTATTAACCAATGTTGATGCGAAAGAAAAAGCCCTAGCGTGGGTAGTTGAATGCCAAAGTAGATCTGACCGTCAGAACACACGAACAACACACTGGATGTGTCCGGATGATGCACGTTACAAAGGTCAACACGCATACTGATGAAATTAAGGGGAGATTTGGTAGCTTGTGACAACTTAAGTAGGATGAAAACCACATTCCAGATGAGCAAGATGGATACAAGAGGTTCAGCTTACCTAGCACCCCACGCAAATGGCATACGATACCGTCCTAGATGACGACAGTAGGTGATCATCGAACGGTACAGAGCAGTGGCCAGCTTATTCTCTGTCTCAGTGTTTGTTCCTGGTGGCCCTGATCCTCCGGAGGTTAGCTGAGCGGCTTTCGTGTACCGATCCACAGCAGTTCCGACCATCCCATTGAGTACCTTGTCCACTCGAATCACCAGGTAGATAGCTCCGATTGAGGACAAATTCGTTGGGACAGAAAACAGGGCCTGTGGTGGAAGAAGTAACAAAATGGGGTAGTGGAAATCGCGTGAAAAAAGGAATAACATGGAGGCTAGACAACTAATGACTAACTCATAGCAAGTTTACTGTGAATGTGAGCGGTAGGTGTGTGACAGTTAATCAATCGTGTGAGCCATTGTCGTCTATGATAACTACTATGGCGATGAGGACCGTGACGAGAAAATCAGAATGATTAATATCTTTTACATGTCCAGCGGTCCATGATTAGTTTTGCTCTTGTTTGGGTTACCCATCAGTTACAGGTAGAGATGACTGAAGAGAGGGATTCGAATCAGTGAGCAGAAACCCTCTTAGTCAACCAGGCAAAACTTCTATGGATGTTGCACAACACGGAATGTTTATGAACATTTAGTTCACTTGGTTGCAACCTGTAAACGAGAGGCAGAGCCCATACTAAGCTACCAAACTCCACTCACTGATGTTGTGGGATTCAAAATCTGTTCACGGCAATCGCCCACTATAACATGACCACATACTAAATCTGTGTGAGAAGCCCAAACGAGAAGGAAACCAGTTGGGCAGCGTGAGTAGGACAGGTTTGTGCCATCAAGAAACCAGTTCGCTTGTTGGCTGTGGTACTGAGTTCCAGAGTCAAATCCGAACCCCGATTATTCAAAATGCACCTGCTTATTCCGGAACTACTCACAACGTTTCACTCGTCTAAATACGCCGAACAAACGTAACGTTCTCCATAGCGGACTTTCCCACATCCGGCATTAGACGTTCTTCCGTTAGACTGTGAGGCGAACAACGGCACATTCGTTAAACACAGTATAAAGAGCAGAAAAACCAAGACGTTACGGTGCCGATTAATAATAATGCCGGACAGCATTCCAGCGAAATCGAAACAAGGTCTGAGCTCTGATTTACTCCAATTGTCGTAATCGCAAAAGACGGTTGGTCTGTGAAGCTGTTTATTGTATGGAATTCCATACACGCTATGCTGAAACATAGGACCACAAACCCGCACATTCATTTGCATGGCTCAATTGCATTCACATACATTGGGCAGCAGTACACTATCATTTGCCCCGGTGGCACTCCCCCAATAAAGCGCACACACTGCTCCAATAGTCGCTTCTGGACCACCGTATTCTTGACGTTGAGACCAGCCCTTCAGTTTCCGAATGTACGCACTACACTACTCACAAACAAGGCTGCCTATTATACAACAATATTATTGTGAGAAGTAAGGGTTTTGTGCAAAGAACATTCAAAACCAGAGATTAGCGAGTGTGTCCATTATTACTGGCTGCTCACGTACATAACGACAATAGACAACGTGACATTTGAAACAGCTGGTTTCCTTCATGAAACCTAACACAACCGTAAGAAGGCAAACACTAGTAAATGCTAGCATTTCGTTCTGCTTCCTCAGCACCAAATAACTATATATATATATATATATATATATATATATATATGACACTAGCGGGAAACGTGGATTAGCGTGGCATATTATAATCTTGAATGTTGATACGGGATTAATCCGATGACCGGTGATCAACATGTCTCTGACGATAGATGAGATCGGAATTTTGCGTGATTCCGGGACGAAGGAGGTGGATTGCACAGTTACGTTCTGAACCAATTTCGTCATACATTCTTTCATCCTAGAATACCAGCGCCAGTCAGTTCTGCTGATGTAACCTTTGCTGTAGTTACGCACAAATTGATAAGTGGAGTGTAAGCTGGCGCCAGTAGGTTGCTCTTCATTTATTGGGGGGTGGCAACAGCTTGCAAGTTCGGTCGACGAATAAGATTTCAGCTGCACTGCAGACTCATCTAGTTGACGCGACAAGACGTTTTATGGTTCAAAGCGAAGAAGTGTCACCTTTAAATGGTAGTCCAATGTAGACCTTCTTCAGCCCAGCCGTTGAAACTTAGTAGGCTGATATGCGATCTTAAATATGTCTTTTGATAAATCTAAACGGATACCCATTATACTGCAACGTAGGTGTAAGCAAGTGAAGTCCGTCGACTAAACTACTCTAATGAGCAAATACGTGTGACAGACGTAAACAATATTCTGACCAATGCCAGCTTGTCCATCATTGAAGTAAAGCGTGCAAAATGAGTGTCTTTGGATAAACACCTTTTTGATTTATCCATCCTCCTTGCGACTAAGGAGGATGTAAAAATCGTTAGGAACATGTTCTTTTCCAGTTCACAGGTGACTATCAAATTAGCATGACTGGAGTTTAAACGTCTTACCACTTCATTGATCGTTCGCGCAGATTACGTAAAGATGAGCACGTCGTCCACATAACACTTGTACAACGACAACGCCAAAGTGTCTTCAACAATTCGTCTTTCTGTCATCAGTAATTTGTGTGTAACTACAGCAAAGGTTACATCAACAGAACTGACAGGCGCTTGTATTCTAGGATGAAAGAATATCTGACGAAATGGGTTCAGAACGTAACTGTGCAATCCATCTCCTTCGTCCCAGAATCACGCAAAATTCCGATCTCATCTATCGCCAGACACACGTTGGTCACCGGTCATCGGATTAACCCCGTATCGACATTCAAGATTGTAACACGCCACGCTAATCCACGTTTCCTGCTAGTGTCATATATATATATATATATATATATATATATATATAT
>QNGE01000434.1:34284-64916 GCA_008508345.1 Paragonimus westermani
CGTTTCCTGCTAGTGATATATATATATATATATATATATATATATATATATATATACGTATTCATGGTTATTGTTTTTTGGTTCTGAGGAGACAATACGAAATTTTACTAGTGTTTGTCTTCTTACCGCTAAATTGAAACATGACATCCGTCTAGCGCGTACAATGTTGATTTCCGAATAAATGATTCGGACCGACATCTTGACCGTTGGTAATATTCCAATCGGCTTCACAGAACCATACACCGGGTTCGACCGTACCAACCACAGAACACCGTCGTCAAGTTGTCAAGTGACTGGATCATTGGGAGCTGTACCTGAGTCTGCCGGTTAGCGCAAGCCTGTGTGTTTAATCGACCCAATCATCAATCTCAGCTGTCGGTATATACAACATGTGACCGACAAAACAACAAATATCTACACCGCAAATGAAGACTTTTACAAATCGTGTGATGTGGCGTAAACAATCCACTTTCATCGCAACCTTCTACTACGGTCGTGGATGTACAGTGGGTTTGTGAACCTTGACCACTACTTTATATATTGTTTGAGAAGTTACGTTGAAATTAACTTCGCGTGATCAGTAAGGACTTTTTTGGCAAGTAGAAAAAAATATGTGAAGTTTGCTAACGGTCGTGGAATTGAAAAGAGTTTCAAAAGAATCGATAGTCCCAAACGACACTAAAGACGACCATCAGCCGGGAGGTGTGAGACCAAGGTTACTAAATGTCATCAAAAATACTGAATATCATCCAAAAAACCACCTTAACAAAATAAACGAGAACCCAAGTTGTCTGTTTCAGTTCCCTTATCACGCACGGAGGCAGCGATTTGCAAAGAGTACCGAAACCCGAAATACAGTTTTAGAAGTTAGACCCATCATTATCAAGCGACGAGTTGGACCAAAACAAGCAACTCGTTCTACGAACCGGATCAAGTTTTGCGTAACAATTTAAGCATGGTCTTACATTTATTTTCTGCATGCTTCTATGTCTCATTTAACTGTTTCTTACGCCCAACACATTAGCAACTGAACTGGATATCATTCGATATTAGGACTGAGTTACTCGCGTGCAGACGTCCTTCATCAGTGCACGTTGGTGTGTGAACAATGGTGAGTGAAAAGAACAAACAGGTTATTAGTCTACCGAAGTGTGATGTGGTGCGTTACGAAAACAGTCAATGGTTAACAAAAATAAAAGCTGAACAAAAGCCTGAGAGGGTGTGCATCGATTCAGTGGTTACGAACGTTGTCTTGAAAGTAATCGTCCAAAAAAGAAGTCCAGTGGGAAAGACGACCATTGCCAGAACAGCAATAGCTAACCGGTTCTTATGTAGACCAAAGTTATCTTAATTGGGTTAGTTCTCGTGCTGTATGCAAACATTTGGATGGTCATGGCATAATAATGGCCTGGTATGAAGGTAATCAAAGTTTGTATATCTAGTAATCATTATCAATGCAACTCAAGACCCAAATAAACCAGTCTGTGGTTCATCGCTCAGTCTGGAAAGTTCACAGTCCAAATTGGTAAAAACTTTGAAGAAAGTATCGTTCCTTTTCGTCGGTCAGTGGACTCAAAATATATCACGAAGAGTCGATGACACGATAGCAACAAGAAATGAGAATACGAGATATTAGAACTGAATTTCACATCCACAGACAAATGTGTAACCAGTCTCCATTACGCAAACCACCAAATGCCAACGACACAATTTAAGGAACAAGAAGCACCTAGTCATTCCAGATCCCCTTATCCCGACAAAATTGACATCTTCATAATTACAGATAACGTTGCGGATTAAGCCACTTGTGACTCATGCAGAACGGACACTGTAATCAAATGAAGGAAGCACAACTACACCTAACAGCGAGTAGTTCGACAAACATCAACTTATCTCACCTCATGTAATCACCCTTTATAAAAAAAATAATGGAGTGTTTGTTTAGGTATCGCATGCAAGTGGTAAGAAGACATTTTATGATGACTAATTTGATATCTGTATCGTTCTCAGGTTTTATTCCCATTGAGAGGCCCGGAACGTAGGAACGAAGCATCAACGAGCATGAACTGGTTGTAATGATGAGGTTAACTTAATTGAGAAGGGTTTCTGTTGACCTTACACGTATGTCAACTTTTTTTTAGAGTAAATTAGTGATTTTAACCAGGAAGTGATTGGGAAATACAGAGCGAATGACGATGACAGAAAAGCGTGTTGGAAATGATCACGATTAAGTCCTTTTCAAAGGCCTTATATTAAACACGGTCGTTTTAGCTGTTCACGGAACCAAGTTTCTCCGTTTTTCATTAGTCAACTGGCTGTCTTGTCAATCGTTCTCTTAACGTGTTTGGCACACATGAAGAGTCCCGCTCATTTATTCTGGACAGTTCGTTTACTGTGGTACCAGAAGATTAGTGCACTTTTAACATAGTGGTAAAGTGTGTACGAAATCGGAAACAATGACATTTGACAGCGTGCCCACCTGATTGGTCGTAAGTTAGCCGACCAATGAGGTGGGCGCACCATCGGAGATCATTGTTTCCGAATTCGTGCACACTCTATCAGCATGGTAGAAGTGTACGACTCATCGCTACCTTAGTAAACGGAATGTTTGGGATGATTGTGTGGAATTCTTCATGTGCACCGAGAGTCAAAAGAATTTCTTCTACGCGGAAGCCGGATTCCACCTCAATCAGTGAACAGTGGATAGTATTCATCTAAGGCAGCGGTTTACAAACTTTTTCAACTTACCTCCATCTTAGCGACTCCCACAGAACTACCTCACTTTAAAGGCCTCACCACCCAACTCTTTGAATTCGCATGCACCGACGGCTGAATGCACAGATATGCTCGGATGAGGACGGTGCGACAGTTGAGCAGGGCATAACCATACTAGCTTATTAACAACACTAGAGAAACCACACATCTCTAGTTTCGGAAGTTTGTAGCGCCTCTTTTCTGTACACTTTCTAATGTACATCCTTATAATACCAACTAGGAGTGGCACGATACTATACACATCATGAAGTCATAACCTACAGCGAACGAAATCGTCATAAATCAGTGACGTTAGCTTTATTGAAATAACACCAAAGGCAGGAAGTCACGAATAAAACAGGCTAGTGTGATATCTGATGTAAACTGCCAAGCGAACGTCTCTCAACACCAAGGGACAAGCTAGATGTGACCGCATACGGAAAGTCATTGGAAAGTGACATCATTCAGGTGGCTTCGTAAATTTTTCTTTCGTGTTCCATAGTTGAGAGGAGTTACTATCAAATACAAGTACTGTTGAATATCAACGGGACCGCAGACCATATTCGGTCCGCGGATCATGTAATCGAATCGTGGTGTACACTGTTCGCCCAAAAAGTAACTCACTGGAGTATGATTAGCCATCTCCCCCCCCCCTTTTCGCTTTTGAGACAGCCAGTACGACAGTAAAATTTCACCCATTTTTGAAGAATATCCTTCAATGCCTAGCCAAGCCTCTTTGGATCTCAGTAGGATATTGTAATAGGTACCCGAACAACCCATCGCGTCAGACACATCTAGCACACATGGCTGTGAGTAGGAAGAGCGGAGTGCGTGACCGTTTCAGTGGCCGATTAGGGTCATAGGCCAGATCGAATGTCAACCCGTCAGCATTCTTCGAGTATGCATGTCAAAATACTGAATTTTTGCTGTGTTTTAATCTGCACGAATCAAACTACTTATCTGTACTACAAAACGGTGTCAACGAGAGAACGAATATGTGAGAAGGGCACAGATGTCAGTTTCAGTGGGTGGGGTGGTGGACTTCTTAGTGAACAGAAGTAGAAACGCAAACTATTTAGAACCCATGTGAAGAGCACAGGACTGTATGCTAACACAATGGAGCTCACCGAACGGCATTGCGCAAGTTTTCCCGGTTGCAAAGGTGTTTTCGTTCCATGTGGAGTGATGATTGGCTTAGGAGAGATAGGGGGTGGAGGGGCGTGGCCGCGTCCGGGACGAATGAGACCCAATGCTGGTCTATTGACAACTGCCTGTGTGTGCACTTCAGTTGGTGAACCGCATCCAACAGCAGGCATGTTATCGGTGATGGAAGGTTTGCTTTCGTTTGGACTCGTGCCATTTGTCCAAGCCAACTGGCGATAAAGCTCAGCGGGTATCATCGCTTCGATCAACGACGTATTTGGATTCCAGTGAAAATCCTCGCTAACTCGGCGTCCATCGGCCGTATTTAGTAGAAACATTGTAACAAAGTATGGTTCAGGCTAAATGAAGAGCAGATGAAAACAAGCAAATCAGTCATGACAACAGAAGACAGCAGAACCCGATCCACAGTGGTTCATATGAACACAGTCGATACGATGAACACAGAAATCACATCAGTGTTCTACAGCAGGCCCGTACCTAAAAACTGTTTATTATATGCTTAAATCCAAAACTTGAACAATAATTACGTCCTCTTCGATATGTTTAGTGTTACTGACTAAAAAAATACTATTAGTGTCACCTGATATATCCACGAATTAATACGAGTAATCGATTAAGGCAATCTTGAATCGTGATTCACACTTCCAAATCAATGTGCCTGTTACTCAGAAATTCGGTGCCTTCATTTACCAATAACGATTGGAGTTAAATTCGAAGTGATTCCACCTCATGTGAAGATTACCGAATCATAAAGGGAGATGAGAAGCTGAGCGCTCCATAACTGAAGAACTCCGCTGTCACAAGATCAGACCTTGCAACCAAAGCCATGAGTTCATCCGCGAGCAACATTACAGACCAAAATGAGTGAGGATTATAGAAGTGTCAAAATTTGTTTACGGGGAAAAGCGAGAGTTCAAGTTTACAAGTGTTGTAGGAAACCCACTAAGCTGGGAGTTATGGTTGAACAAAATGATTACAAAGCACAGCGTTAACCAGTGAGAAATGCATCTGTTAATCAAAAATAAATGGCGGGCTTCCTGCGAAGGGCGGTCAACTAATGGTTTTGCTCCCCACAATTGCATTGAAAACCAGAAAGACCCTAACTAGTTGCCCAGAGCTAGACTAAATAAATCCGAGGATAGCCATAATTAAGTACTTCTTGGAAGTATATATTCTGAACGTCCCACAATAACACTGACGCGCTTCGAATCAGGTTAAGCTGACCTACTAATCAAAGAATGCCATGAGGTGTAACGTCATATGAGCACTCAGGTTTATCCAATATCCGATTAGAGGAACGCGTTATTTTCTGACAATCGAACCCACACGGACGCAATTGAAACTATGGTTAAACCTGAGAAATATACATGGGAAAAAAAAACAAGAAAGAAATATCGATATGTAATTATAAGGAACCGAACTAGGCGCTCGAACATTCGGCATGACTCCTGTTCGAAGTTTGAAAACAAAAAACGTAACACCACTATGGTATACAGGTTTGAGTAAACAGTCGACAGTGTGACCTACGTTATCCAGTTGGGTTACGGATTCCGTGGGATTATCGACTGCGGCCTGCACGCGTGATTTCAACTCAAGACAAGTGACCAGAAATCGTCGGGCACAAAGCTGGTCTGTCCGATCTGGAAAAGGCATTAGGGAGGTCGGGGGTGAAACTGTGGAATCAGCCAATTCTTTGGACAGACTATAACCGTTCAAGCGGGAAGATGTACGAGAGTCAATTACACGACCGACGGAATTGACACGATGCACAAATGCCGAATGGGAGGCCCACTTGAGTCGGCTGCGCTCCTCAGCAGCAACCGTGGACAGTTCGTACGTGTACTTCAAACGAAAAAAGAGAAATTGAATGACGCTTAATGTAACCGAGCGAGTGCGGTTGTCTTCAAAGAGCAGCTCAAACCGAAAAGGTATTCTCAACTTGTTTCAATACATCTACTGGAATTAGGGAACAATTACTTACGGTTCATCAAAACCTCCGTGGGTATTGCATAAAATCTGGCTGTCAGAACGCACTGTATTATACAGAAAACCTTTGCCAATGTTTGAACTACCACATCATTTGTGTACACAGGTATATGAATGGGGATGGTCTTTTGTGTCACACACGATCGACTGGACTAGGTTCGGACATCAAGGCAAATACCTGTCGGTCAAATACTTCCAGCATGGACAGGTCTGACAAAGAATGACATTCGAATGTGCAGTTTTCTCTATTAGATACTGTCAGTTAAATCGGGTAACGGAATGCAAATGGAGTGATAATCTTAAATTCTAAAGATCAACTGCACAAACACACACTTTCGAAACTCGGATGGAAGATATGGAAAACGACCACAGTTAATTTAATGTGATCTAAACAAGCGGAAAATTCCTACCGTGTACAACTCACTCGGACTTCCGGATGAATAGTGATCAACCTTAGACGATTCTTCTGGCGCTGATGGCTAATCAGGAACTCGGTCTCTTGGGAATACTGTGAGGGGAACGCAAGGAGGACGTGAAAAGTTCAGCCAGATCAAATATTCATTCAAGATATAGTAAACATTACTTCAATGTTTATCTCACATGTAAAATGAAAAGAATTACGCGAAACATGCGGTCAAAGTGAAAGTAATAGGGTTGGAACAAAAAATCGATGAGTTGCGTTGTGGAAATCAACGGAAGGGACACATCGTCAAAACTCAAAGTTTGAAACAGAAGTATATCAGAAGACAATTGAAGTTGGGTGATAATAATCAGATAGAACACAGCCGAGCACAGCTTTCGCACTGAGATGAACTTTTCAGTCAGTTCTCTCAGAAACGAAACGTTGAGTATGAACAGCGTTTTCACTGGAGCTCGCCAGTAAGGCACATCCTCGCCGCGGTCAGGACTTGGTCTCCGATTCACGTCTTTATGAAGTAGCTGTGCTGACAACCGCATCCTTGATTTCATACTGGGCGTTTAAATAAAATAATTCAGCCGTACTTAATAAAATTATTGGCGTAGTGGTCAACGTGGATGTCTCATGAGAACAGTTGTGGCAAGAATAACATCAGAAAAAAGCAACCGTCATGGGTCAAACAGGGCAAATTGAAAGTAGAGTGACACGAGGAAATCGATACGGGAATTACGAGGCAGCATATACACTGACTGATCATCACCACCCGAGCAGTAGCTACTAATGATGCTTAAATGTCATATAACATTTCCAAAACATAGCCCGAATTCGTAGACAAAGGAAACAGGACGTAACGGAGTGTAGTTCAGAAAATTCTTTATATCTAAGTTCAAACGGACGACAGCCCACAGCCAATATATCACCGACTATTCAGTTAAACAGATAAACTGCAATATGCAAGCTTTTTAACCGAGTTAACTATCATCTACTCTAACGTCGTCATTGGCAGGTAAGATGGGTCAGATGAATCACAGCCTCGGAGATGAAAGTGACTTCCAACGACTAATCTATCCGTTTAATGATTCCACCCAAACCTTATGCCAGTCACTTGCATCATCAGAGATGGCAATATATCGAATTTTCATGGTGATTCTTGAATGCCAAACGTCCATCGAAAGAAGATCCTAACTTTGAAATAAGAGGAAGGGGAGGGACCTAAACATTGAAAAACCCATGTCCAAATTCAAACAAGCAACAGTAAAGTGCTCACACATTGCAAACAAACAATCGAACTTGAGGAGAAAGTAATGTGACATTAGCAAGTGTTCCCTTGCGGTTTTCGCCCTACCCCGTCACTAACTGCACTTTCTTCACGTACAACTCGGTCAAACGACTGCATTATTCACGGCACTGAGCTCAGTTAACTGCGATCTCACTTAACGTTCCCAACCACTGATTTATTGAGGTGCGAGAGCTCCAGCCTGCGAGATGAACCTGATTACCAGAGTCTAGCTCCCTAGTGAATGACTGCGTTTCTCCACACTGATTCATCAACTGTCCACCTCGCAACAACGAGCGGCGGCATCGGGACAACGTGCATCGTGTGAGACGATTGGCCGGCATCTTCAGCGCATGAAACAACCCTCCAAGAGTGTGAATACTCAAAAATTGAACCAGTGAACGCACTTGATGCGCACTAAGAACTATCCATTTTCCGAAGTCATCACTGCATAGTTGTTATTGACACTCAACGCGAGCGGTCGAACGCAAACGTCGATGGTGGTCTGGAGTCACAACCATCAGGTGCGGCACTAACACCGTAATTCCTTACTGAGCTAAGAAACGATGGATGCACACCGCTGCCAATCTACAGAATAAGATTGCAATGAAAAGGCGTACTCATGTGATCAACTTCATACGATGTATTGATGGGTGAACAAACAGACAGCACCGACGTATCGTTCAATACCAGCACAGTGTACCAGAACTGTGAATTGAGGGACAAAAATGATCAGATTCATTCAATCAACTCTAAGGATAAATTGATGACTTGTAAAAAAACATGCCGGATTGGATCAGTTTGGGCACAGTTTAATGAGCTTGTTCTTCATCCAATTCTCCCGATCAACTAAAGGTAAACGAGATCCTGGAAGTGCACATCAATATGCCTGCTTAACATCGCCATACGCAGCTTTTGCAGAGAAAATCCTGTTTCCAACTTTACTATAACAAGGGTGTAGGCCATTAGTGCAAAAAGGCAAAAGCCGATACAAGGGGCCATATGAAACGGAGACCTGAAACACATAGAAGGCAAGGAACACGAGAAAAATGCAAGTGATAGATCGCTGAAATTGTTTTCAACATCCAATCAAGTTGGTATGGTTAGCCCGCCACACATGGTTAGCGACATCCGATTAGGATTAGCCTGTCACGGTGACCAAGGCCAAAGGACGCCTGTGCTTAACCATCATCTCAGTTGGCTTGCGCCGCACCACTTGCGGATCCACCCACACACCACATATCCAGTGTAAACCCCAAGGAATAGGACCGGGAGGTGTGCCAGTGGGGCCTTTGTGTCCAGCCGGCCAATGCTGGGTAGCCACTTGATTGGTTAATAAGGAAAGAAAACTCATCTCTCGGAGAGTGAACAGAGAGAGACTGCAATGACGAGTTCAAAACTAAGAAGAAAGATTTGTGAAGTATAATACAAGGAACATTGCAGTATAGGAGTGCAGGTTAGTGCATCCCGGAGAAGATAAGGATGAAGAACAAAATTCACATTGGACTACAAAAAGTCAGACAGACCATTCATCATACATACAGTACACCAATAAAGCTGAAGAAATGAGTGGGTGGAAGATTGCGAACACCCAAGTTTCCGAAGCGAGGGGCGGATTAGTTGCCATACGACGATGTTCTTGGCCGATGCAGTCATTAACAGAGGTAGAGTGGATATACTAATATGATCTACCTGAGCCCAACGTACCCGTGTCTCTTCGCCAACGGTCCAGTATGAGTACGTTCTTGACCTACTAATCCCAAACGGCCAGCACATTCGCGGCCGTACACATCGCAACGCCATATAGTCACGTCACTGCGACCTATGGCACCGATGGTTTCTTTGCGTACCGCACGCTTTCGTTCTCGGTCGCGCAATAATTCCTCGTTGAACGTGCGGATGCCCGTCCGAATCGTATTCCTCCAGGCCGTCCAGTCCAAAGCTAAGTTTTCTCAACATCTAACACCACACACTCACGCAAGGGAAGCCTGGATAGCATCCCCATACGTAGACTTTACCGCAGCCGCAGGTGGACTGGTAAATATTGTATGAAGTAGACAGCTCTGATAATCGCGTCTTAATGCGAGGAAGTATGAGAGACTTGCTGCGATTGAGTAAGCGTAGTGTAGCTGCACTATGTATCCGTTGGATGACCTGTATCAGTCACCGCGTTCGAGGTAACATACCATCTTTTTTATATGGTAATTGCATGTACAGAGATTTCTTGGAGACAGACGTTTCCTGTGGGTTCACTACTTTTGGTTTGATATGTAACGTAATAAAACCCAGCGGATAACCACTGAAGATCAAGGTATCGCAGATAACATTTAATTCTATATGAAGTGTATCACACGTACATATTTAGTTTGCGCGGTGAAACAGACATTGGACCAGTGTGTGTTTGCATTGGATGGGTAAGAAACTATTGAAATTCAGATACTGTCCACCCCAGGTGAACATACGATGTACTTACCGATACACTGTATCGTCCTCCTGTCGTATAAATCTGATATCCGGGAAAGTGCGCATGTTTTCTTTATCACACAAACGACAATGATAGATTCGAATGCGAACTAAATTATTTTTCTACTGTCTCTTTATTCTGAACGGATATGGTTACGTCATCAACATACCGTCTATAAACCGGAATACCATATAATGTATTCGCGAGGTAGAAATCAATCGTGGAAATAAGTAAATAGGTATGCTTTCCGCATCAATAATCATGGCAGTCGTAGTACTGAGTGCCCACTGAAACGGGTACAAAAGGTGCACTGATCATCAACTATGATCGAACAGATCCCAGAGCGTTTAAGAACGAATCGCCCAATTCAAACGAATATCGGAGACGACAAATAGCTGATCTCTGACATTTTAGACCTCCCGTAGTGAGATGTTGAATGTCACATCTCCTTTATTACCAAGAACCATCAAGAAATCTACCTCATCCAAAGGCCCACGAACAGATTGGGGTATAACTGATTCACCGTAGATTGCGAAATTTGTGATCAATAAACTAAGATTATGTGGAAGTACGACACGCTCACAAACACTGTTCGTTCAGACATCAAAACTCGGACGCTGTACAATATTTGATGGTACCCATACGATGAACCTTGCAATCGAATTACGGATCGGAATCTAAAATCTAACGTAACTGTGTTGTCATAATGCCGAAAATAACTAAGTATATGGGAGGTGCTGATTTGAAATCTAAAAATGATAGAATGTGAATGGATTGCGTTTTGGATCTGACTGCTGTAAAATAATGCACCAGGCGGTTCGGAATGTTTAGAAATGGAGATACAGAGTAAAGATTGGTACTATTATTGGTGTAAATGATAGACCCCAGACTGTGCAAACCAGCAGGACCACTATAAGCACGATAAAGCAGTATAAGCAGTCCGGATGAACTGTCATGAAAGTAAGGGTTAGGCCGAGGGTAATGAGAAGTCGTGAAAAACAGTACAGCCATGAAAAACGTCGCATTGGTTAGGCAATAAGTACCGTCTAACGGACGGCATCATGGTTCATGCTACCGTTAGCCTTGACAACAATCCACCAGGTTGTAGAACACTAAGTAAACGTAACGATATAGAGTGGGAAGGGAATCGAACACAATGGGAATTCACGAATAACATATGACAACCTGACAGATGCGGTTTCACCGTTGATTACGATGCACTGTCACATCCAAGAGCGTTGTAAACCGGCGGTGTGAATGTTCATGGATCATCCAACCTGGCGGGCGGCACACAGCTGCCCTGCTTAGCGGGACGGTCGAGGATCCCGTAGTCCGTGACGGTGTCATCATCCACCTACCTTGCGCTTTCCTCAATCCATTAGCAGCCACAATGTGCGGTTCAGGGAATGCCCAGTCGGTATGAGAATTACAAGAACAAATCAACGTGAATTGAATAGCTTCATAACAGCAGTTATTGGCTGTGAATTTGCAGACTTTCCAAATACTCGTTGGCGGAAGGTCATGATCGTGACACCTCGTGATATATGGATTAAAGCATAAAAATGTTAGGTGAGCAGGACACCAAACAGAACAAAAAGTTTGATTCCGTTTTAAGCTCACACGTGTATAAACAATGGGGACATGTACTGCACACGTGTCAGACAATGTCAGGGT
This sequence comes from Paragonimus westermani, assembly GCA_008508345.1. Classification (NCBI taxonomy): domain Eukaryota; kingdom Metazoa; phylum Platyhelminthes; class Trematoda; order Plagiorchiida; family Troglotrematidae; genus Paragonimus; species Paragonimus westermani. The sequence goes on from QNGE01000434.1 coordinate 46,021, forward strand.
GTCAACTAGATATAGACGGGAGCACTCAAGATAGATCGGGGAAGAAGCAGAGAAGTATAACTTGCAATCCAGTGTACCAGTTCAACATACAACCACACGACTGCGTCGACACAACGTCCACGTGTTAGGTAAATAGGAATATCCCGATCTGTGGGGATGTTAATGCACAAACCCTAAACAAACGAAATCCCACATATCGGATTAACTGAAGCACTGTCAAAAGATTCAATGGAAACAATCGCCCCAAACTGGCAGACGGGTCCTGGCTATAGGAGTACCGGTTGGATGGAAGCATTCGTTAAAAATCATGCGCTAGTTTAAAGGAAAACGGCTCAAGCAAAAACCAGAGCAGCACCTACACGCTGAAGAGCATTTCGTATCGAGGCCAGGGCCACAAATTCCTCATCAGATTGTTCATGCGATGAGCGGTCCACTTGGTCCGTAGTGTTTTGAAAATCTGGTCCAGATTGCATGGTATAACACGTATATCCAAACGATCGCTGAAAACCTAAGAGTTGCCGGGAGTGCTCTGCGTTTATTGCGTCCTGAATGATCTGAAGCCAAACTTGACGCTTGTCCACACCACCGACAGATTCATCAAAGTAGAGATATAGTTCAGTGGAAGGGGAACCAGGTTTGACCATCTGACATCGTTGATTTGCAGGAATTCGGTCGAGCTTGAGCCAGCGGTCTCCAATTGCATGGACCGTGTCGATTGTATCTGATTGAGAATGATAGCACAGCGAATATAAGTGAAAGCCCCGTATCCATGAACGGTACAGGTCATCATGAAGAGCTGGTGTGTCGTACAATGTTACATCATCGACAACGGACAGTGATTCAAGCAAAAACAGATGGGATCAAAACTGGAAATGTGTTCGTGACAACATTCAGGCATTCTTAGGAAACACATTTCGGTTTTAACACTGACATGGTAAAACGATGCTTGATATGGTGAATTTTTCAGTCGTACGTGGGGTAGATGCTGTTAGGTTGCTTTGCTCCGATTGCCATTTCGTAGGCATGAATTCAGACTAAGCAGAACTGTATGGTGTTTCACAATCGTCTGCATGTAGTGAACTCAAACAAAGCCGTCTATTGAAAAACTTTAGCGAAAAGCACTGGACTCAAGTCACACAAAGTTTGTCGGTCGTTAGTGGAATGATTATCCGCATGTTTTTAAGACGAAAATACAATCTTCGTCAAGAAGAAAATGACGCGAAGACTTAGTTGGTTAAACCGGAGGATGACAAGTGTACCAGTCACTCATGTCAGGGAGATTCAGTGGTTGCAACTCTAAAGAACCTCAGTCATCTACTCTTAAAAAAGCTCCAGCCACAATACGATGACTTACCATGTCTTGTTAGGCAGGATTCTGGGCAAGGCGTTTTGGTTAAGAATCATAATCACCCGGCTCTTTAGATCTTAAGGTCCACATACAACAGCAGCATATCATGGCTGTTAACTGCCAATATTAACCAGTGCTGGAACGATGCAACAGAGCAAACCTTGCAGATGTCTGATCCCAACATAACAGTCAGATGTTTCCTTGTGATAGCGCTCTCTTTAAATAGTGCGGACACCTTAATTCTGGGTGATAAAGCACAAATTCCTGAGGAGCCCATATTCTAGACTTCCTGCTTCTACGTTTTCACTTCCCAACGCTAGGAATTGCTTCTCAACAAGCGATTTTGTTCGTCTTAAGAACATATCATGTTAAAAGCACTGTTGGATATAAGCATGGTGATACCTAACATAGAAGACAAACAGAACGTGAAGACTTATCAGTAAAACAGGTTCCCAACGATAAGCAGTCTGATGACCACAGAGAGTAGCACCGTGGCCTCAAATGAGGAGCTTTGTGCACGAAGTAGAGGGGGCCTCATATCACTGATCATCTCCAGTAAGAGCTTTCTGATGCGGTGATCAGTCGACGGACCGATTTGCGTTCACCATATCGACTGTGAGTGAACTGTGGCAAAGACCAACAAGATAAATAATGTGCAGACAATGGAGGACGAAAATTGTCTCAGCAAAGCAAGTTCACTATGTAACTGCTACGAACCCAAAAATATCACATTTCGTTGTTCACAGTCCTCCGGTCGTTCGTGGCTGAACGCTCTCCATCCAAGTGGAGCGATCACGTGCATTCCAGCATGAAGGTGCTGATCAGTGGATTTTCTTTGCATCATGCGCGGTACGGAGGAATCCGGAGACTGCCGTGGACGATCGACCGTGTTCAAACGACCCGAAAGTTCATCAGCTCTGAGCTGACGCAAACAATACGGCTTCAACGTCATCCTCGTTTCGGTTGTTGTTTGGGGAGCACTTTCTTGACCGCTGGCTAGAAAACCTTCGCGCATACGCAAATAGGAAGTGTACATTTCTCGAGTGCCGATAGCGAGAGGACATTCAACGTAAGTCTTCAGCGTAACAACGGGCTTAAATGAAGCAAAACACAGGGAAAGATTTTAAGATCTAGTTGGCCATCTATGAGCAATTAGAAGTTAGCGTGGTTTTGCTTACGACAATTTTTTTGCCTACTTTAGCCTGGGATATTCATCTCTAGGCTAAACTAAAGTTGACCAGAAGTCAAAATACTGCGCCATATGTACCAAATTACATTGGATTGCGACAACCAAGATTTCATGAAGTAGACGTCCATAGATTACATAAGGGGATCACGTGCTCACACCGTTCAATATTCGGCGTCCAAAAATTGAGATGTCAACACATATGCGCACCATCGACATGAAAGAGGTAGAACGTAAAATCGGTAACAAATGCGATCAACCACCCACTGGCCTTTTTAGAAACCAGGTCTAAGGGACGGAGGTGTTAGAAAACATTTACATGATTGGAGATAAAAGCTCATTTAAATTCTGCCAAAGCCGTATCGATCAACAGGCAGTAGACCCCCGTGTCAACAAAAAGAAGGCAATGTTAGCATGAGTGCCATTATAGGTCACGGCAACAGGGTAGTCAGGGCGTGCCATCAGTAGTTCCGCTTGAGTTGAAGTTGAAAGACAAGATATGTATTTGTCAATGAGGTAACAAACGCTTAAAGGGATGTGGCTGAAATATTTCAGATGCCAAACTCCACAACAAACCATTTTTGTATGCTAATTTTGAGGTCGGTAAAAAGACGACGCACGTGACACGGAACCAGTGGAACGAGACGGTTGAGTGAAAATGTGGAGTTTGACCATATATTACAGTAGGCTGGGCCAGACAAAAACTGGAAGCCGTCGAGTTTCCAAGGCTTACGCAAATGTAATTGAGATAACTACACTTCGAACTTTGGACCGACTTAAAATGACTTTCAGTGTTGCTTAGTGACTTTGAGCTTCAAAAGTATTTGAAAACAACAATGAAACCGTCGCGCAATCGACGAACACAATAGTACCAATGCCATTTAATAATACAAATGGGATTTGTTGACAGGATACTCGGTACCGATTGAAATTATTAACACAACGATGAGCAGGGCAATGTTACTAAACATAAGTTTATTTACTTGTCAACTTAGCCTCAAGAGCAAAACACTACATGATATTGTGATATTTAACAGGCATGGTAGATGTAGCTGATTATTAGATTCTGACATTGTATACAAAGTAAAGACGATTGCCGCCTTCAGGATGGTCCTTACAAGTAACCCAACACACTTTGAAAATAGAGACCAACCAATATGGTGCGTCCTGTAATTTTGCAAGTGCGTAGTACCTCCGGCTAACTAAATCGGTAGCCACCAGCGGGGTTCATCAACCAGTTTGCTGACAGTTTCCCCTGTTTGGAAATTTGTTGACTGGCGGTAACTGAGGTGATAACCATCCGGATATTGATGACTGTGAAGAAGTACACGAACTTATGGCCTAGGAGACAATACTGCCAGGGGAATAGCAGCAACTTGGGCACGGTGTTTACAAATAGCTGGAAACTGAGCTCTGTGAAATGAGGATGCTCACCAACTGCTTTGAAGGACAATCTGTGCATTCAATTGCAAAAGAACGAGTGGTAAACGTGGAAACGAAGCGACATACACCGGACTTTATTTTACTTTATCACAAGATATACTCAAGGGTAAAGGCATGCACAGAAGGTGTTCCAGCATGACCCACTAGCTCGGATCAGCGGAAGACATTTACAGTGACATGACAGCAACGCGAATGAGCCGATCGGGTAAAGCAATCATTTGAATGGTGCTGAAAGAATAGTGTGTATTGACGGTTAAAACGATGCAAACTATAACTCGGACATCGACATCCCCCTCGCATTGTAATCAAAATCGATTAGGACCAACTGCCAGTGATGATCTCTTCCCAAGTCAGTTACGTCCGACGTAACCATCAAAAAGCGACCATAATACGTCATCGACGTACGAACTGCGAACAGACTAGGCGTCGCATCGAACAGGTCCGTTTCAGTGTAGGTAGCAATAATGTGGTGAAGCAACATTCAAAAGATATAAACTACTGTGTAGAGAACGAATATCAAGAAAGGAATGCTTTGTGTGACCAAAGCACAGCCAAACAATGAGAACGAGAATATCAGTTTCACGGATAGCAAGACATGCGGAGAGAGTTCAATAACAGAAGTGAAATACCCCACCTTATCACAGGACACACAGATCTGATCAGCAACGTTTCCATCAGTCAGCGTATCGTTCATACTCGAGAGAGTATCGGTTCTTCCATTCATCACTGACCTAGATTTCACACGAAGCCCACGAAGCTTAGAAACCTGTAGGGCTTCGGCTGAGGACGATCCTTCGGTAGTCCGGTTGAATTCTCCATTCTGTCCAATACTGTCCAATGTGGGCTGACGGGAACGAGTGGGCATAACCGCAGTGGTCCACGGCCGGTAGGTCGATGGATGGATAGGACTGTGCTTTACTGACATTCCTGAACAAGACTCCGCTACTGATTGATCGCATTGATCCACGGAAAACCAATAGTCGGACAATGGCCCAATGAGTTTTTGGACTGAACTAAATCCAAGAGGACGTCCGAAAAAACGAGATTACTGTAATCGACAGATTTAGCTTTTAAAGAATAACAGTACAGAATGTCGATGGAGATATTAGCAGTAGCTAAATATGCACAACAGTAACGGCAACTAATTTCGAGAGAGAGAGAGAGAGAGGATAGTCACGATTGCTCTTGTACACGTTTGGGCAATCTGACAGTGTCTGTGAAACATGATGTTGAAATCTAATAAAAACAAAAGACTAAAAAATTAAGAGACTGAACGGCGAAGAATAAAATAGAAGGCAGGAAATGCTAAAACACATCTGCAAACTAGAGTGAACAGTACTGAAACTAAACTAAATTTTTCTTATGAGAAGAGGAGAGTTGTCGGGTGCATCTAATGTCGAGATTCCAAAGTGACGCTGAATGTAGTTTGTGTTCGCTAACTTAGTACTGTTTGAAGAATTGCTCATTTCTCACAACAACAACCTAGTGATGTTTAGATTCCCGTATCAAAACTTCCAAAGCCGCTGTTGCATGCACTTTATTTCAGGTTAACTACAAAAAGTGGCTGGGGTGTGAATAGTTGATGTGTACGTTTGTTCACTCTTTAAGGCACTAAGGTTTTGAGTGATCTCGAAAATGAAATCGACGGTAATCCCAATCTGCGTTCGCACAACCTTGCTTACTTCCGCAAACTTGAGTTTTTTCATAAAAGTTTTTACGACCTATCCAACGCGATTGCGTCCAAGCTTTCATGGATGGGACGAGAGTTGGAAAGTGTGCCCTCAACAAGGTACCGTATTTGACGTCATGCAGATGGAACAAAAGACAGCACGGCCCATTACACTAGATGCTCGTCTAGATCACACTGTGGTGAAAATGCACGAATACTTAGCCGTGGTTAATGGTGGGCGAGAGTCATATGAATGGAGTGGACTAACGAACATTCGGCCGGAGAGGTTGTTTCGCTAGTATGTTCGTCCGACTACCACGCACACGGTTGCGGGTTGAAAGTCTGACAACCTCGATGAATTCTGCCATCTAGGTTTGGCCACGCGATCAGGCATGCCGCACGTCACCAGATCCCTAGTGGCTTAAATGCTTAGAGCAAGCTGTCCACCAAGTTCACAGAGACAATAAGCGAGAACAGAAGGCGACCGAATTAACGTCCAGTTGACCGGAAGAGCAATTCGAGTCAAAAACACTACGTCCTCATATAGGTGAGTTTTCAGCACCAACCTTTCGGGAACTTAACATAGAAAGACTAAGAGAACACAGTAAATGAAAGAAAACTATTTGGATTAATAAAGATTTCTTGTTCTGAGCCACTCGAATTTTCCGACCGGAGTAACTAAGAGACCACCAAAAAAGCGCATGCTATCATAAAAAGTAAAAGAAGTTTGGATGAACATCTGGTGAAATACGGGGCCCTAGCTTCGGGAGTACTGAGAAGGAGGAGTGAGTGCGGCCAGGAAATATACAAGTCAACGTTTCGCAAACCGTCAGGTTGATAAAATCTATGTTACGGATGCAATTACATTTTATCAAGTGCTTCAACGGTGGCGGGATTGACGTAAACTCTGACTGGCAAATCAGGAAAGCCATAGGATAAGTAATATGAACGATTGATGGACGCAAAAGCATCAACGAATCGAACGACAGGATTGGAAAAGATGGAAAAACAATTCAGCAGTAGAGACATTTGCAAAGGTATGGAATGATTACGTTGGTTTTGTGAATCAATGTAACCTAGAAATACATGACAGAGAGCAAGGTATGGGAATATCATCAACAAGCAGTTGCGTATCATAATAAGTGATGCCTGGTGTGCCTTGTAATTAGCTATCAACTGAGCGCCAACTGTGACCGCGGTCCACGCGATCACGTTCCAACTTTAAAGACTGAACGTAGCTGAAAACATGATCCAAAGTGAGTCGAATGAACAAGAAAACTAAAATACGATAATAGCGAATCCCAACTTTTACACCATGCGATGTCTGCCAGTATTCGACATACAAGGTCAAATGTAGGCTGGATAACGTTCAGCTGTCCGAACCTATATTTCTTCGTTCCACATAACAGACTGAAGAGATGCCTCTTGACTAGAGCCCATCAACCATCATTAAAAGTTTCATCAGGAGTGTCATGACACCATGTGAAAACCACGGAGGTATCCGTCCTTCGTCTATTACATCCAGGATGAGGCGGTTATTAAAAGACAGAGAACCAGACAATAGAACAGAAAGGTTTCCGACCTGATCGTGAATGTATTAATCATATTTTTGTACCGCGACAAATACTGCAGCATCAGAAACACACATCTTTTCAGTCAATGCCAGTGGTATATTAGGACAAAGATGCTTTTGACTAGGTTGCTCGACAGCCTGGCTGAAGCTGTATCCGTTAAATGAACCGATTTAGTGGAGTCACTGCATGTCTACCATGAGTGCAGAGTGCCAAACTGTGGACAGTTATGTCGAATATTCTTCACTGTAGGTAGTGTTTCACAGGAGCGTCCAATCTCTTCCTCCTACTTAATTATGTGATGGATGACAACCTGGTAACAACATTCGAAGGTGCTGAGGATCACGTAATAAAGCTTTTACAAGGTAGTAGGCTGATTGATGTTGAATGTGCAGATGACATTAGTTGACTCAGTTATTCTTCAGACTGCACAGAACTGGTTAACTGATACAACCGGTTTTGATGCACTTTGCATCTCCAACGGGTAAAATGTTCCCAAAAGATTGGTTTGGTTGTGATCCTAATTTTCTTAATGCGGGTGGGCCACCTGATATTGTCGACTGTCTCGCTTACCGGTGTAATATCACTCCGTCTCTCGTGATATGGCTAGCGACGATATCGAAAGCACGCAGCGCGCACACCAACCTTTGATATTTATGAAACCGCAGAAAGAGAATACACTGCGTGTGTTCGCTCAGTTACGCAAGAGGAAACAGCGACCTGCCTCACTCATGTGACAGATGAATATAGACTCTCGGCATCTGACTAACGTTGTCTCCACCGATCAGCGTATACCAAATAAGATGACGATGTGAGCAAAGCGATACTCTCTGGAGGCGCATTAGGGTAGTGCACCAGTTTGTGGCCGATAACCGATTAAAAGAAAATGTACGGTTTTCGATGGGCAAGCCACCCAAACTGTGTGCCGACGGAGCGTCCAGTGCACCCTATATTGTTCGATGTGATTGCCGTCGGTTCAAAGAAATGTCAGGGACCCAAAGAAGTGTAATTGCAGATTACGAAAATGTTGACTGCATCGCTGAGCAAGGTTTATAACCACCACCATCATCACTACAGACAGCAATACATCAGCGGCTCTCATCGACGCTCAACTGTCATACAACCATGAAGAAAAAAGTATACCGTGTACAGAAAGACAGAAGAAAAAGAAAGGAAAGAGAAGGGACACAACTGCTAAAGACAGCCTTGTCTATATTCAAACATTCAGCAACAAGGTGCCTACATCTCGTCAACAATCAAGATATGGGAATATGTAAGGCGTTATCGGCTGTCAGCATCATTAAGTTTGCTTGCTCCATAAACTACGACAATGCTCACGCCATTGAACCCGATTGGCCACCATCTCACCTAACGTCTCCAGCCACCGACTTCGTGAGTCGCGAGGTCCCCGGCCTGGAGGACGAACCCGACCCACAGTGGTGAACGACTTCATCTCTCTACGCCAGGTCATCATCTGTCCACCTCGCACCTTACGCCTGTCGACTGCAGTGTCGGTAAAGAGTGCTCAATGTGGTAGATGACTAGCTGGCATCCTTCGTACATGGCACAACCATCTAATTCTGTACAAATATAAGGATTGAACGAAAGAATTCGTTTGACAATCACCATCAAATACCCGCCCTCCAACCTATTGCTTACTCGCTGGTGCCACACGATACGAGCGATCGAACACAAACATTGGTGGTCAAATACCTGAAGACGGCTCACATCTTCTATTCTGAGCAGCCAAGTTTTGCCGTCGTAAAGTAATACAGTTCTCACTGTCGCCGAATAGATGCCACCCATAAGCCTCAGAGAGATGCCTTTCTGTCCCCAGAGGTGTCTTAGCTTGGCAAATACCGCCCTAGCCTTAGAGATACGCGCTTCCGACTCATTTCCAACACCTCCACCGTCGCTGATGTGGCCTCCTAAGCATACACATCGGTCAACAATGTCCATAACTTCAGTATCCAACATCGAATTTACGAAATCAGAGCAGTCACGCAGAAACACTTTGCATTTTGAGGCTGCAAGGCGCATTCCGAAACCCGATTGGCCACCATCTCACCTAACGTCTCCAGCCACCGACTTCGTGAGTCGCGAGGTCCCCGGCCTGGAGGACGAACCCGACCCACAGTGGTGAACGACTTCATCTCTCTACGCCAGGTCATCATCTGTCCACCTCGCACCTTACGCCTGTCGACTGCAGTGTCGGTAAAGAGTGCTCAATGTGGTAGATGACTAGCTGGCATCCTTCGTACATGGCACAACCATCTAATTCTGTACAAATATAAGGATTGAACGAAAGAATTCGTTTGACAATCACCATCAAATACCCGCCCTCCAACCTATTGCTTACTCGCTGGTGCCACACGATACGAGCGATCGAACACAAACATTGGTGGTCAAATACCTGAAGACGGCTCACATCTTCTATTCTGAGCAGCCAAGTTTTGCCGTCGTAAAGTAATACAGTTCTCACTGTCGCCGAATAGATGCCACCCATAAGCCTCAGAGAGATGCCTTTCTGTCCCCAGAGGTGTCTTAGCTTGGCAAATACCGCCCTAGCCTTAGAGATACGCGCTTCCGACTCATTTCCAACACCTCCACCGTCGCTGATGTGGCCTCCTAAGCATACACATCGGTCAACAATGTCCATAACTTCAGTATCCAACATCGAATTTACGAAATCAGAGCAGTCACGCAGAAACACTTTGCATTTTGAGGCTGCAAGGCGCATTCCGAAGTACTACGTAGAGTGCGAAATAGCAATCAGCATCGTTTGTGCTACAACAAAGATGTCAAACAGCAACCTCTTGTCATCGGCATAATGAAGAACAGTCAGTCTTCCACCAGGTAAGAGGCCCACGTCTGCATCTTGTGAGCGCCAGAGGCAATCCTCTATTAGATCGTCTGTGACGAGATTGAAACAAAATGGTGAAAACAGACAACCTTAATGTACGCCGCTCCTGGTGCTGTAACTGCCAGACAGTTCACCGTATACCCTAACCTGAGGTGATGTATAGAAGTAAAACTCCCACACTAGATTCACACACTTGATAAGCGCAATTCTGTGTTTAAGGACCTTAAACGTGTAGATTGATCCACCGAATCGAACGCACCTTCATGGTTATGAAACACGACAGTTGTTGGCCGGCGGTACACATGACGCTGCTCCAGAAATTGGCGGAAAACGAAAATCCGATCAAAGCCTCCTGACCCAGTACAAAACCCTTCTTGTTCTTCCCTGACGCTTCCCTCCTGAGCTTCAGTGAGTCGATGAAGTATAATGGATGTCAGAGCCTTATCGATGACTGAGATCAATCCAATCCCCCTAAGGTTTTCATAAGAGACTCAGGACGCTCTTCTTGAAGGTGACCGTAACATAAAGAGATGCTCTACGTCGTCCACACAAGTTGAAACAGCTGCATCAAAGCATCTAGTAACGTATTCCTGTCTTCTTCGAAAAGTACCGGCACGAGATCATCAGGACCAGCAGTCACACTAAGTCTGAGAGCTGAAATGCAATTACCGACCTGTTTTAGTGGGCGCTCCTAAACATACTGACCAGGGTGCTACGTTGGAAGTTTGGGGAGGTAACACAATAGAGACAAGAGACCAACTAGACCGACCCTCAAAGTGTTTCACCCAACGTTCTAATCTGCTGGGCTTAGAACAGACGAATGTGCCATCTGCCTTGCTGACAGACGGGCACCTTGGACAAGTAGCAGGGATAAGCCTGAACAGTTTTCCAGTGTCCCCTGAAGCAAAACCGGTTTCCATTTACTTAACTTTCCCATTAGTCAAGCTTCATGAATGGCGATCAGACTACGCTTCAGTTACCTACGGAACTATCCTAAATTTGTTATACGAACTGTCATGAGGAATGTTCCATCTGGGACCTAGAAGCACCAGAGATTTATAGGAGACCCAATGTTCGCTCAACAGACGAACCACCGTACCACACACCACAGTGCCTACCTCAGGAATAGCCTGTGAGACTTGGGTCCGCCAGCTACCGGTGTCTTCGGGATGAGAACTGCCAAGCTTGCTTTCCAGACTGGTTTGGTACCTATGCTTTACCGACCGCATAGCGTTTCTCAACAGCCAGCCGTTGCCCAGCGAAAACAAGGACAAACAGCAACGTACCAACGCATGATCTGGGTTCAAGTATGGGTTCCAATAAGAACGATAATCCCGAACGGAGCTTCGGCACCGATAACTAATAATGTGGTCTATCACAGATCAAGTCTGTAGCCAAAAATAGCGTATGCTCAGTGTGCTGTTTTAACAGCCGATCGCCATTATCCAAGCGGTATCATGTTATCCCAAACCTGCCACCTAAACGAGAATTCGCCTCACCAAGACGACCGACAAGGGCGCTCATATCTTCGGCCAAAATAGCCACATCAGAACCATATGTCGATCGAAGCAGAGCGGGCAGATCCGAGTAGAAAGCGTCCTTGACGCCGACGCCACCACAGTCATTTGGAACGTGAGCAGACAAAATGAACAGACCTCTGGGAATTTTGCGTCCGGAGCTGGCTTTTACAGAACCTGACACGCAGACAGCAAAGTCTATTGTTAACAGGAATCCAATCTACCACTGCAGCTGCGGTCGCTGTACAAACGACCATATCTGCTCAAACCTGACCTGTAGTGGTGGTCCTGGAGTCAGCTGACGTGTACAGTCAGTCCTGGGTAAACAACGGGGGCGCTATTAGCTCCATAGGTTGAATGCCGCCCCGGATTCACTGACATGCACCAAACATCCACATTCAACGATTCTGATGTTCGTGCGAGAACGACCTGTTGGCCCATTTGTCTTAGAGCGTCAACGTTGAAAGTACCTGAACTGGTTCGTATTTTGAGTCTAATCAAGGGATGAAGGAGGTTTGAGGTTGAGTGTTAAAAAATGGGACTTGCCCGGACAGTGATACCATGATTAGTCGTCTGTTGTGGGGCCTGTAGAGTAATTACTATAAATGGGGCTCCGGATGGGTCTTACAGTAAAATTTGATAGGACAGTGGGGGAGGAGTATGCAGTAGCAAGCTCTCGCCTACCTCCTCCTCTACTGTATGCAGCAGACAGGACGACCTCGTTTATACTGCGAGAAGGCCGATGCAGTATAGGATTATTGGTGTTGTGAGTATTTATGTTTGTACGTGAGCTGAGATACTGACAGGATGCCCAAATCTAGATGGGTGAATGATGAGGGTTCTAAACCAAAGGTTTTGTCTCAAAATTCTGTAGCGTAAGACAGCGGGTGAGTGATAATGTACCAAAAACTAGTAATTCTCCCGTAAAAATATGCCAACCTTCTTCCAACCCAATCCGGAGGACAAGCAAACTAGTTGTCAGATCTATATCTGTTAGCCTGCCTGGTACGAGTGACTCTGTCGGTGTGATTGTCACTCCGCGTCAGGGTTCATTCTTGTTATGACGGTGAGCAAGGTTGGTAGGTACTGTCTATCTGGTCGAGGCAATCGTGACGTCCACATCGATGATTGGAGAAGCTCGACGATACAGCCGTGTATCGCAGTCAGTAGCAAGCCTGCATCCACAACACTGTCGACCATTTTAATGATCTTTCGCGTCCATGCAGTTCTACATGTCTATTACTTAGCTACTTCGTGGACTACTGTCAGGGTGAACGACAGTCCAAACCATGGTATCCACAGACACGGATGAAAGCTGAAAATGATGATAAAGTAACCCGTCGACCAGCATTCGGATTCGCATACGTGCGATTGATACTCAGCGACACTGCCATCGTTAGTACCTCAAGCTGTTCTAACAAAAAGTAGAAGTCAACAGATTAAGCCAATGCGCTCACTCTGGAAAACCAGTGAACTATGAAAGCTACAATGCGTAAGAAAACTGTCGGTGCCGAGAGTGTTACTGCCCACAACTGGTAACATAAGACATAGGTGTGGATAGTACCTAGTTCTGAAACACAGTCTGCACCAACCACAGCTTGAGGGAAACAAAAGACGGTAACATGCCAGAGAGATATAAGACGCAAGAGTCGAGCTTGTTCCCATCATCCGCATTAGTTTATCACCAACTCATAGTGACACTTGTCAGATAACCATGCGAAAAAAAAACATTAGGTCTAGGATGAGAACAAACCGCACGGCAATCGTGTGGTGTTGATTGCCTTGCTTCATTATTTGGCCTTACTTAGCGAATAAACTGATAAAATAACAACAACGTCGGGGTTACTGAAACGGATTAGCCAACATCGCCCTTAGCGTCTCCAATTACAGAGTGCAAGACACAAGGAACGCTGATACAACAACAGAAGCAGGCTGTGATGAAATGAACACATCAGTGAACTGGAGAGAAGAAATCAACAATAAAGAAATAAAGCGGCCCAAACTGGAACAAATTCGGTGAGGTAATGATAGTAAAACAATCTTTCCGCAAAGACCATAACTACATTCATACCTGATTCGCGGAAGTTTCCAGTAGTGGCCTCGGAGCAACACAGAAGCCTGTTGTACACAGATCCATTCACCAGTTGCCAGAAAGTTAACAGAGTGGCGACCGAGGGGATTGGATGCAAACACATCTAATTTAAACGCGTCCGGTGGGGTACCAGCATTCGCAATTCGATGTGATTTGGGCTGCCGAATAAGCTGATTACAACAACAAAAAGTTACCATAAGGGCATGGGTAAACCGAACAACTCAATAAACTAGGAACCTATAAACTCAGAAAGACTACAGAACACTGTCCATTGTAATTTCTGACGAGGTGCGTTCTAGTCTGAAACACTGCGTTTCACGTTTTAGAAGACTCGCGTACCTGATCGTCCAACTAATGTTTTCAACCTATATGTCAAAAGACATTCACTGTCATGTACCAACAAAAATTAAACCGGTGAACAGAAAATTGTACACATTATTTAATAACAGAGGTCCCGAAAATATAGTATGCCCGTATGGGTGAGAGCTACCCTCAAAAAGAGAGCATCCCAGAAAGCCTCTAGCTCGTGCTAACTGCTTACCTATTGCAGTGAGAAGCCAATGGTCTGGGATTATACTTATGTTAATGAGCCACTGGATCTTCAAATGGGGACTGGAAGAATTGGATTCCAACCCCTCCGGTGCATTAAAACCAGCCCTGTTGATCACACGCCCGATCGAACACGGAGGGTGTGTTGGACACCTTAAATGGTTGAACACTGCTAGGAGTACGTAAGACAGATCTGCTGGTCACAAACCTCAAATTAAACAGGTCAGCGGAATGGCATGTTGACACTCTCAAGGACACACCGGCTTGTTCAGTTGGATAAGGATTAGCGCATGTGTCTGCATTATCGACATTCATCTAGAAACGTGGCTGTCGCAGCCTATACCTCGACCCAATGTATATCGTGCATTCTGGACTGTGTGCAAGAAGATACGCTAACACATTGGCCACTGGTACGTAATGTATTCCGGCCACAGTGCTTTATCACACTGCGTCGGACTCCGAAACCAATGACTACAAGCAGGATCTACTAAGCCAACCTCCTTTAGTGACACGGCAAACTGGAAGTGAAACATCCGCAAAGCCGATGCATCGAATACCATAGACAAAGTCTGACGTTTAAAATACATATGCAGATGTAGCGCAGACTGATTACAATAATCAGGTCACGGATACTTCAACTGAACTTAGTGTAAAAAGTCCGTTAAAGTGGTTATTTTGGTTGAGCTCACCAGGAGGCTCACAGGAAGAGCACAACACAACGGGAAGGAAGTCTAGCTACTGACGAATTAGAAGCTCTTGTGAGCTTATTATGAATACAGGTGAAAGTATGCGGAGTAACAGAATCCTCAACCGCATGATTTTAATCTAAAACAGACCTAAAAATAAACCAAATAAATGTACAATGCACGATAAAAATACACGGTGAAGGTAACTAACTAAACCTACAAAGGATGAAGAGAACAACATTCTAGCTTGACTGATATACCGTGTTTTTTTGTAAGCCAGTGGGAAATATTTTTAGCCGATTGTAAAGCTTGGTTGATGAGTGAAAAAGTGTCCTTTAAAAATGTCAGCATCCTATATCGGTTCTCAACTTGCTTTGTTCCCTTAGGTAAATGATCTGTACTGCGGAGGTTTAGATACAGTCGTAAGTGCAACCGAAAACATAATCCGCGGCATTCAGACAGCGGCCATTAGTTGTGGGGCCTGTATGGGGATTGCGGAAAAGTTCCAAGCCGGTCATACAAAGCACTAAGCTTCCAAGACATTCGGAATATTTATGCTTCTACAAACAGTCCTCTTGATATACTTTAAAGTAGGGATACCATGTTTTGTAACAGTTTAGATTTTACAAGTCGTTCTCGGGCAGACGGACCATACCCCTAAGAAATACAGCAAGAAAGCATGCGCAAAACGTAGTATAACCTTTCCGTTTAATGGACGACTGAATGTACGCATTAAAAACACCAAAATTATGAAGTCTAGAGAAAACAGGAATCGCCCTCTCTTTGCGTTAATGTAGATAACGAGAAAACGATACCCAGGTAGATTCAGCAGAGTGGTCAACAAAGATAAAATCAGAGTCGACCTTATATTGCAGCAACAGTACACTTTGAAGTTACAAAACGCATCTGATATGGATCAATCTCATTATTTAAGCACTTGAACATCATCTACTGGGTATCACCAGAGAAAAAATTAGTAAGACAGTACCATTCGCAAACGCAACGTCGGCCAGCTTGGCACCTCTTAAAAGCTCAGTTCCGACATCCGTGTCTCTTTTCAAAATGTTACCAATCACACGATTGTGGAGACAAAGGATACCCCCTCACGAACACAATTCCAAAAGAGCTCATAAGACAGCTGCCGATAACTTACCAATTTTCTTTCAAAGTGAGCAGATGGTTGGCTGACAAATTTTAATAACCCAATTTCCAATCAAATGAATTAGTACCCTATATCACTACTGACAGTTAACTCAATACCGGCCCTCAAGTCCACCCACACTCGTAGATGAGAAAGAGCTACCATAAAGCGAGAACAGTGAGAAAAAATGGCAATTAGGCAGAAAACTTACGAGTCCTCATATGCTGGAGCTTAAAAGAGGATTCTGAGCAGTATGGAAATGATAGAGATCTTGTGGTTGACGAATGACACTGCCACCTTAATGATGGTGAGAAGGACCATTGATATGCGTCAATCCTGGAACATCTCGTCGATTGGTCAAGTTTAAAAGTGAAGTGTTCGAGATAGACAGTAACCTACAGTAACTAGTCTTAATAACTGGAGAACCGGAACTTTAAAACAATCCAGCAATTTGGGCATTAAAACAACCCCGGATTTTGGCCGCAGCCAACTACATGGTTTCCCCATCAGCATCTGTTTGGGCTAATCGGCGACAGTGCTCCTTCAATACACCTACCAAGTCACAACGACACGCTGCAAGTTCTCAAACCATTATCCCCGAAGGCTCGCTCACTCCTGGTTGGTGGCCACTAAAAACACAGCTTTGAAATATCACCTGGTTAGAGTGTTTTTTCTTTTAAACTTCGGATACGCCCGGTTGAATAATCCTCATGGTCCGCAGACATTTAGCAGGTTTGTATGATGAGTTGTGACGGCTGGGGTTGTATTCAGAGCCGGTGGGGTAAGTAAACACACTTTCAAAATATTCATAAGTTCCACAGCGCTTTTGTAGAACATAATTACACACAATACCTCACAAACCCAGAATGTTGCTTAGGATAAATCTGGGTTAGTAGGAACAGTACATGATGTATTCTCTTATATTTGTTACCTATGGCGCTGGACAAACGTACGATAGTCGATTATCATTGCGTTACAATACTAACGTGAATTATGATGCTTTACGACACAGACTTGGTCTATCCTCAGAATGAGTACATATAAGTTACTGCGCTCTGAGCTACCATTATATCCTACATTAAGTAGATTGGTAGGGTGGACCATAGATTGTTGGTTTAGTTGGGACAGCCACCACACTGCACCTAATAACCCACATCTAAACAATGTGATAAACGTCATCACACACTGACAAGTAGTAGGGGATTTGGGTTTACAGAGTCAGACCATCGCTCAAAACTGATTACAGCTTCCGTATTCCCACAGAACCCTTAAGAAGAAAAGAACTTTGTTCACTTACTTGAATTCGCCAGCAGCTCAAGAAACAATATCCAGGGTCTCTAGATGGTTCAGTGCTAGTGAGACCACTTGCCAACAAGATTACAGGGTGAAGCTCCAACCAAGGTTACTGTTGATGACAGTTCGACGGCCTAGCAACACTGCTCAAGTGTGACCTACCTTTTTACATAGCAAATGCTGTATTGTAGAGTGTATTCTGAAAATTCAATCTAATTGACACCGTGCTCGCAACACATATGTATACGTATATGTCAACAACCAGTCACCCAAGGAAGGCACGAAAATGAAGTAAACAGTCTTGACAATTTGCTTGATTACGATTTGAGATGACCTTATTTAGACGACTCAGGTGTATCATAAAAATATCAATGCAAGATATTAATTGCGTGATGGCATCGTGCTCCCATCAACAATATTGAACATGCACACAGCTAGGTATAAATGCTCTGCAAAGTTCATTTGCTGCGTCAGCCTTCTGTAATATAGGAAATAACTAGAATAAGGTAATGTACAACTCAACACAATTATTGGACAGGGCGGTAGGAAGTAGGCTATCACAACCTGGAAATTAGTTTGACTGGTTTGTGAATGAGTGAACAAAAAATGACAGTCGACAGCAATTGCATTCGAATGACCAAATTATATATAAAGGCAAGGCGCTAAGGAGGATTAAATGTTTACTAACTGTTCAGTGACTGATCCTGAGGTAAACTATGGCACTTATTGTTCATCTTTAGTTAACCTAATTTTTTGACTGATTCGGCTTACACCAATCACTTATGAATGTCTTCCGACCTCCGCCAATAAGTTCCGTTAACCAACTATTACTCCTAACTTTCAACAGGATTTGTTCACAACGAACTTAATCCGCAAGCATGTGGAATTTGACACATGAGTAACCGTCGTGCAAAGAAACCCATGCAAGCGTCAAGTAAATGACGGCTGAGAGAGAATCAAGAAGCTACAATGCCCTCATTAAAACATTCCAAATTACAGCTGACACTGCAAAGAAACAACCGAGCAATACGCTAAAACAAGGCAGCAGTTGTAAAAATGGGTTTTTGCACAGCCCACTACAACACTGCACAATCAACTCAGTCACCCAACGACGAAATGCATGCTCATGAACCTGAACAGCTGCCAACTCCCTTAATGTCGTCAACTTTGCATCCAGTGAATCACACGGGCTCAGTCCGGAGGACAAACACGATTTAAATTAGATAACTCACTGAAAACCATCATCATTTCATTCACACCTTTCTTTTCAGAGAATGCACGTCGGTTCAAGTCTAGACAACGAAATTCCAACTTAATGTGTTGCGTTAAACCATAAAAAAGACAACTTCTGCGGTCTAGACGACCTATACTGCTACCTTGACGTGGTGGTCGGGCTTGTGTACTGTTTTGATCCGGCGGGCTATGCTGACTAGGACTCCGGTCCTTCCAGGTGCAACCTTGTCAGACAGGCCAAAGGGGAGCAGTCAGACGAAAAGCAGTTACACTCATAGGATTGTATGTCGCACTGCTGACCGCGT
>QNGE01000434.1:68337-110621 GCA_008508345.1 Paragonimus westermani
CTGTATCCATACCATTTCTAGTTCTTCCATTTAGTCTCCTTCAATCTTTTTTGTCCTTCGTAGTACTCTTTCCTTTTAGGATATTCCACGTCACTGTTGAGGTGAGCGGCGGCCCGAGCCACAGTACCTTTTGGTCAGGCTCATGGCTGTTTTGATGATGATGAGACGAGTTTAGAACACTTATTCCGTGATACCACATATTTGTGAACTTTTCCGTTACTATCAAAACATCTGAAGACGAACATGCCCTGATGATTGGTGAACGCATAAATATATGCATGGAAGTTTCACCAGCACTCGTTAAAAATAATGCACTGCTGTGCATCCTGTTTCTTCGAAAAGGGTAACGATATCAAGCATACACCTCACACAACCACTGAAAGTTGTTGTCCAAAAATTATGTAAAACATCCCTCCAAACTAACTTGATTATAATTTTACACTCCACGATATACCTACGAATATTTAGAATGAACAAGAAACATCGAAGAAAAAATATATGCAGAGAGGAATCAAATATAGTAGCATAATTCAATCAAGCAATATACAACACATCGCCTTCCATTAGACAAGCTTGATTTTATAAGCATGAACAATACCTTGAATTAGAAGTTGGGGCTACGAGGAAAAAGGTTTTTCAGTTGTACTCAGAATGAATACGTTAAGATTGCTGACCCAATGCATCAGTGGCTACAAGCTCATAAACGTGCCGTGATTAGCTGCGGTCAGCGTCAGAAAGTTAGGACACTTAAGCAACAATGTGCATGGCGGGAGGTGGCAGCACGTCCTCCACCCTCGGGGGCCGTGTGTTTTCATGATAATGTCGAACCCTTTAATATGCATAAAAGTGAGTCCATACTGCAAGAGTAGCTAAACATTATGGTTTACCGCTTTCTACCAGGCGCCATGGAAAGTTCTGTCTAATGGCATCCGGTACTAGCCCCTTGTTTTGTCTATTCAGTTCTCTCGTTTGTACCACAAAACGAGGTCAGTTGTCCACACAAGAGACAATAAAACCGGTTACCTCATATCGACGAGGTTCCCGCCACAAAAAGTGGGCTTTCATCGCTCAGTCATTCTTGTTGTTGGCATTCATTCCAGTAGTTCACCACGGGCGAATAGCAAACACCACACGCAACAAACAAGTGCTAAGGGGTCACGCTAAGGAAGTATCTGTCCACAAACCGGAAATCAAAACCAACTGCTTTGGGTGAAAAGCGAGTGACTAGAAATCAGGAACATTCCATCTAAGTCGGGCAGTCGCAGCGCTGAACAGCATTTTATACTTCAAAAATGTCGCTAGTTTTCGCACCTTTTACTCTTACTAGGTGTACATGTATGCTCAGTGCTTGAGACATGTAAATAGAAAAGTACACCTTCTCAAAGGTCACAGGCCGTTCGTACTTTCGCTACTCACGCGTTCGCCGTGTACTGAGATTTAGGGAGTTGAACGCTACTAGCCAATTCAGTATGCTTCTCAAGTTATCTGCCTCGACGAATGCCTCCACAGTGGACTCAGAA
This sequence comes from Paragonimus westermani, assembly GCA_008508345.1. Taxonomy (NCBI): domain Eukaryota; kingdom Metazoa; phylum Platyhelminthes; class Trematoda; order Plagiorchiida; family Troglotrematidae; genus Paragonimus; species Paragonimus westermani. The sequence continues at coordinate 69,858 of QNGE01000434.1, forward strand.
TCAAGTTGAAGCAGCAGAACGGATTAGATCCATTGGAAACACCTCCATACAGTGTAGTGGAACTATAAACCTATTGACCTACCTAAACTACAGCTAAAGATACTTATGTTTTCATCACAGTCTTGTTCATATCCATTCCCAAACTGCACTGCGTACTGTACGTGGCGTTTAGATCCACTACAGAGTACATTCCTACAGAATTCCGACGTTAGCCGCAATCACAGTGTGCAACTTGAACTACTGTCTGTGAATGCTGCACAACAATGTGCTCCGGACCACACCAGACGTGAAGGGAAGTACCACACCACCGAGAAAGCAGCGTCCCACCAGTGAACCCGGCAAACTGAACCAAGACAGCATCGCCGTCATCATCATCACAAACAGCAATACATCAGCGGCTCTCATCGACGCTCAACTGCCATACAACCATGAAGAAAAAAAGTATACCGTGTACAGAAAGACAGAAGAAAAAGAAAGGAAAGAGAAGGGACACAACTGCTAAAGACAGCCTTGTCTATATTCAAACATTCAGCAACAAGGTGCCTACATCTCGTCAACAATCAAGATATGGGAATATGTAAGGCGTTATCGGCTGTCAGCATCATTAAGTTTGCTTGCTCCATAAACTACGACAATGCTCACGCCATTGAACCCGATTGGCCACCATCTCACCTAACGTCTCCAGCCACCGACTTCGTGAGTCGCGAGGTCCCCGGCCTGGAGGACGAACCCGACCCACAGTGGTGAACGACTTCATCTCTCTACGCCAGGTCATCATCTGTCCACCTCGCACCTTACGCCTGTCGACTGCAGTGTCGGTAAAGAGTGCTCAATGTGGTAGATGACTAGCTGGCATCCTTCGTACATGGCACAACCATCTAATTCTGTACAAATANAACCCGATTGGCCACCATCTCACCTAACGTCTCCAGCCACCGACTTCGTGAGTCGCGAGGTCCCCGGCCTGGAGGACGAACCCGACCCACAGTGGTGAACGACTTCATCTCTCTACGCCAGGTCATCATCTGTCCACCTCGCACCTTACGCCTGTCGACTGCAGTGTCGGTAAAGAGTGCTCAATGTGGTAGATGACTAGCTGGCATCCTTCGTACATGGCACAACCATCTAATTCTGTACAAATATAAGGATTGAACGAAAGAATTCGTTTGACAATCACCATCAAATACCCGCCCTCCAACCTATTGCTTACTCGCTGGTGCCACACGATACGAGCGATCGAACACAAACATTGGTGGTCAAATACCTGAAGACGGCTCACATCTTCTATTCTGAGCAGCCAAGTTTTGCCGTCGTAAAGTAATACAGTTCTCACTGTCGCCGAATAGATGCCACCCATAAGCCTCAGAGAGATGCCTTTCTGTCCCCAGAGGTGTCTTAGCTTGGCAAATACCGCCCTAGCCTTAGAGATACGCGCTTCCGACTCATTTCCAACACCTCCACCGTCGCTGATGTGGCCTCCTAAGCATACACATCGGTCAACAATGTCCATAACTTCAGTATCCAACATCGAATTTACGAAATCAGAGCAGTCACGCAGAAACACTTTGCATTTTGAGGCTGCAAGGCGCATTCCGAAGTACTAAGTAGAGTGCGAAATAGCACTCAGCAACCTCTGGTCATTAGCACAATCAATATTAGCCATCTCACAAGAGCTAATTTACCAACCAGTCATGGAACTACATGAACAATGAAGAGGTCACGATATTATCTTCAGCGTTAATCCCAGTGTCCAACAAGTCGACGGTCGACACGTCAGACCTACATCTCAACGAAGAGTAGGCAGGGTTAATTAACATGAGCCACCAAGCTGAGTTCTAACATTAAGGGGGGCAAACTCCCGTTTATGTGCAGCAACGCGTGCATCATAGAATAACGCACTGCAAATCACTCACAACAAAGTTAGCATGCTTGACGGTGGAACAGCCAACAAAAGGACGACTTGAGTGTAACAAAGGTCCTTGGGAAAAAGATGTATTTGATACAACTTCGACCGAAATTGGAAGAATCGAAATGAACAGTGAAGTAAGAAAGCTGACGTTACTGAAACGAAAACGTTTACAGAGCTCCAGATACAAGGATAGGAGACACCCAAACCTCGATCGGCTTTCTCATTTAGCCCGACTATTTCGAGGAGAAACGCGAATATGGGGACTGATAAAACGCGTGACATACCACGCGTTGTGCAGACACAAATCAGATAAGTGAAACGCACGTACTAACCTTGATATCATCTGTTGGACACAGTAATAATTCACGATGCGGATCGCTGGCAATAGATATTTTATTCTTAGTGATGAATCCTTCGTATTCAACTGGCTCTGGGATGCAAGAACCCCACTAGGAGAAATTAACAGAAGGAAAAAAGCCCACCCCAAACTTGGAGAACAGAATTTCTGGTTTCACAAAATCTCTATCACTGTCACGTAACTTTCGGGTACTGGGGAGTATGTGCTGAGTAAACTTGCGCTTCTCCGTCATCAGCCGGCAGCCAATCAGCTCCAAAGCCGAAAATTCAAACAGGTACCACAGGTCACTTGGACGACCTTGGAAAACACTACAGCGATTCAGCGATTCAGCGATTGATACACGGGTTCGAGGCAACGGCCCAAGGTTCCCGGATCCAGTCGGCTTTCCTTGCTCACTGTCAGCGGGCTTTCGTTGATCTGAAAGGCGATCATTGAAAACCGCGTGTAGCACCGCTTTTTTTTCACAACAGACGGAATAGATCTTTTATTGGAAAACGAATTGCAGGACGTCCCATGTGCCATGCAAGTTCTCCACTTCGGGTGGGGAAGGAAGGGCGAGAGACAGGGTGGTAGTACCGTTCAGTTTGGTATATTGTGTACGGTAGAGGACCTACAAATGCTCTCGGTTACGTCCACCAGAGCCTGGATAGCACGAGCCCATTGTTGAATTCCATCAGGAGTATCTGCGTTTGGCAATCGGTCAACACACCATTCAAGCTTGCTGTGTAGTGTGTTGACCATGCGCAAACTATCCGGAATGACTGTCGTCTTGACTGGATCCTTGCAGACAAGGTCACTACATGAATGAGGCAGGTTGTTTCGGCCGATTGCAGACAAAGAGCTCCCGTTGTCGAAAGTCGGTATGCGCTCCTCAGTTGTCTTGGTCGATCGCACACCACTTTCAGACGAATCGCCCTGAGCAGGCTTCGAGTTGCCATCCATATCCAGCTCTGAACATGCTACGCAATATCGATCACCATCTTGCGGTTTGAACAGGATGGTACCACAGATTTGATACGATTCACCTAACATGCGCCAACCTTTCAGCAAGCATCGACCCATCAGACTGGAGATTTTATCGGACCATAGACGTCGTTTTGCTGCATGCTCCTTCTCCTCCTCAGTCAATTCTGGCAACACCTCATGACTGTTTATCGAAGGCATGGTGGCTGAAATTGTTTTTGAGTGCAGATCAGGAGCACTATGTCAGGGAATCGCATTGGAAACGCAGCATCTTTTAGACCCGTCGAGAAGGTGGATAGAGGCAACGGATACCAAAACTTGCTGAAAGTCATGGGCTGCTTACTGCGTCGTTTGCACAGCCACATTCAAACTGAGCAAACGGAGCACAATGTGGAAGGCGCTAAGTGGACATGAGTAGTACGTATTCAAGCCATAGTAACAGATGAGCTGAAGCCACTGCATGTTGAGGCGGGTCATTTGTTCGCAACACGCTTCATTGGATGGCAACAATGTTCACATGATGTCACCACGCACAAGCAACGTTCTGCAGAAAACGACTGACAACAGCAGTGAGCCTAAGAACTCCATGGATAGAATTTACAGAAGAACGAGCCGGAGCTAAACTCACTGATCGCATGGGATAGCATGCAAGCAAAACGAAAATCATTATGGTTTTTGAGAAGCAACGATTAAAACAAGATGCTGGACGAAGCAGAAAAAGAAGCACCCCACTAGGAACTGAGCTGTACTATTTCGAACAGAAATAGAACATCAGTACAGACACGTTTAAAAGTGAGATTTCAGCGATTCAGCGATTTCAGAGATTCGCACAAGGGTTCGAGGCTGGAGGCCCAATCTACCCGTATCCTGTCAGTTTGTTCGTTTCGGTGTCCGGCCGTTTTTTTGTTGACCTGAAAGTCAGTCTTTGAAAACAGGGTGTAGCACCTCTCTTGGGGGTTACAGAAAGTACCAAGAACAGGGTAAAATAATAATCTAGCAAAACAGGATAAATTATTAATTCAACGGTTTATTGAGTAAGTGAGAATCCAATAACCCTTTGAGACGGTCTTCAGAAGAGCAGCTTTCAATCTCTAGTGGTAGGTTGTTCCAGTAGTTGATAACCCTATAAGAGAAGAACTGTTGTCTTAGGAAGGTCCGAGGTCGAAGCTTGTAGAGCTTCTTGTCGTGGCCTCTTCGACTGTTATCACTCACTAAGGTGAAGAATAGTTGTTGTGTGTAAGAATTAGGTCGCCGCGGAGTCTACGAAACTCAAGTGGATAAAGATCGAGAATTTCAAGGCGAGACTCGTAGAATAGATGCCGTAAGCTTACGGCATTTTGGTGGCTACTCGCTGGACACGTTCAATGGCGAGTATGTCCTTCTTCAAACCGGTGTAGACGACTTGATTGGCATACTCGAGCAATGGTCTTATGTAGACTCTGTAAAGCGTGTGAAAGGCGCGCTTGTCAATCCGGGGGAAGGTTCGTTTGATCATCCCGAGAGTCATGAGACCCCTTTTTGCGGCCAGCTGGTGATGATAAGAGAAGGACAACCCAGACGATAGCCAGATCCCTAGGTCTTTTTTGAGGTCTACTTTCGTGATACCTACTACACTTTGTGCACCATGTATCACGAATAGGTTCCCAGAGTCTCCTCCGAGTGACATGTGCGCACACTTACTGTCGTTTAGAGGGAGACTCCAATCCTCTGACCAGCACTTAATACGATCAAGGTCAATCTGCAATGCACTGGGGTCACAGGCGTTCCAGATTTTTAAGTCGTCGGCATAAAGGAGAGCGTTGCTAGAGATCAAATCGGGGAGATCATTGATGTAAATAAGAAACAACAATGGACCAAGTACCGATCCTTGAGGGACCCCCACAGAGACTGGGGATGGGGACGAAAGGCCTGAACCGGTTTTTACTCTGAAAGTCCTGTTACCAAGAAAGGAGGTTATCCAGCGGAGAACTTCTCCTTGAATCCCATAGGCTTCTAGTTTGTGCAGCAGAGGACCGTGTGGGACACGGTCGAAGGCTTTGGCAAAGTCGAAGAAGATAGCGTCCGAGATATGACCATTGTCTTTGGCCTCTGTTAGGCTATCCATGAAGATTAACATATTAGTTATGCATGACCGCTCAGGAAGAAAGCCATGCTGGGTCGAAGAGAAGAGGTTATTTGAGAAGAAATGCTTAAAGATAGTGCGTTTTAACAGTCGCTCCATTATCTTGCATGGGATGCTGGTAAGGCTGATCGGTCGATAACTAGCAGGAGAATGACGATCGCCTGTTTTAAATATAGGTGAGACATTGGCCTCTTTCCATGCCTCCGGAAGAGTGCCTGTCCGAAGTGTCTGTTTAAACAGATCGAAGAGAGGCATCGCCAAACTGACGGCCGCTTCTTTGAGGATCCGGGGATGGATCTTGTCTGGTCCCATGGCACTATAAGGATTGATCTTAAGCAAGAGGTCCTGAACGTCAGACACAGAAAAGTCAGCTGTCAGGATGGGTTGTTGGAAGTGCCTCTGCGGGAGAATTGGATGCCAGTTTGGCAGATCCACATTGTAGACTGATGAGTAGTATTCCCTGAACATCTCGGCAACCACTTGGGGGTTGGAGGAGGTTTCCCCGTCGGGAAGCCGCAGAGAAAGCGCTGAGGGCTTAGTTTTTCTCTGGCGTCGTATATACTTGAAAAGAAAATTCTTATTCTCGTGAGCTATTTGTAGGATTTTCGACTGTACGTGTTGGGTGTGTTGCCGGATTTCCCGCTTGCACCTGTTTCGTACAGAGCGAAAGGCCTCTAGATCCTCTGGCCTATCCGTTAGCTTCTGTTTAGAGAATAGACGAGAACGTAATTCAAGAAGGCGGCGTATGTTCCGCGGAAGCGGTGCACGAGAGGAGAACTTCAATAGTTTTCGAGGAACAAATGCCTCATCGGCTTCGTGAATGGCAGCTTTAAAGGAAAGGTAGTTCAAGTTCACTGAGTCGGATGTGAGGCTGAGTGTGCTTAAGAACGTCCTTAGTGCGTTAAAGTCTGCGTTTTGGAAGTTTCGGAATGAAGTCTTTGTTACAGCGTTTTGGAGCCAGTAACAGATAAAGTCAAAGTTTAGTAGCATATGGTCACTATGCCCTAGCGGCGGTTTGATGACCACCCTATCTACCAGGTGAGCCTCGTTCGTAATGACCAGATCGAGCAAGGAGGGTGTCTGTCCTGGACGGTGCCTTGTAGCAAGAGGTCCTGAACGTCGGACACAGAGAAGTCAGCTGTCAGGAGGGGGTATTGGAAGTGTCTTCGGGGAATAATTGAATACCAGTTCGGTTCGTTCACATTGTAGACTGCTGAGTAGTATTCTCTGAACACCTCGGCAACCACTTGGGGGTTGGGGAGGTCTCCCCGTCGGGAAGCCATAGAGAAGGTGCTGGGGACTTGGTTTTTCTCTGGCGAGGCATTTACTTGAAAAGAATATCCTTGTTCCCGCGAGCTAACTGTAAGATTTTTGACCGTACCTGTTGGGTGTGTTGACGGATTTCCCACTTGCACCCATTTTGCACAGAGCGTAAGGCCTCTAGATCCTCTGAACTATCCGTTAGTTTCTACTTAGAGGGTAGACGAGAACCTACTTCAAGAATGTGGCGTATATTCCGCGGAACCGGTGCACGGGAACAATACTTCCATAGTTTTCAAGGAACAAGTTCCACATCAGTTTCGTGAATGGCAGCTTTGAAAGAAAGATTGTGCAAGTTCACTCAATCGATTGTAAGGCTGAATGTTCTCAAGAACGTCCCAAGTGCGGTAAACTCAGCTTTCTGTAAGTTTCGGAATGAAGTCTCTGTTGCAGCATTTTGGTGCCGGTAACAGATAAGATCAAAGGTTAGTAGCACGTGGTCACTATGCTCTAGCGGTGGTTTGATGACCACCCTAACTACCAGGTGAGCCTCGTTCGTAATGACCAGATCGAATAAGGGTTTCTGTCCTGGACGATGTCTTGTATGTAGATCGACGTGCTGTGTCCAGGCTTCCTCATGGATCAACATTGATAAGTGTTTAGAGAATCCGCAGTCAAATTCCTCGTGAGAATTCGTAATATAGTTGAGTTTGGCTGCGTTGTAGTCACCCATAAAAGAAGGTGGGATGAACGCTGGGTGGACGTGAGTCTGTCCAGGGTGACAAGGATGGCCTTGTCGTCGGATGCACCGCATGACGCCGAACGGCAAGAACCGTGTAACGTCTGCGAAGTTGGAGTTTGATCCAAAGCGTGTCGCCCTTCTCTGGGAAGGTGAATTCCCCTACGACAGCTGGCACAGAGAACTTTTGGCTTAGGAAAACGGCGCAGCCTCCCATGCGCCCACGGGAGGAGTCCGTTCGGTAAAAAGAGTACCTGGGGACATGCAGTTCATTATCACTGATATCCGCGAAAAGCCCTGTCCCTGATAAAGCAAGAATGTGATGGCTGGTTTCGTGGACAAGCTGTCTGATTTCTGGTAGTTTGTTCAGAAGGCTCAGACAGTTGGTGTACACACACTTTGAGGCTACTTCCTCGTTTGGCTGGGTGCGAAAAGTGACGGAAGTGCACGAGGGAGAGCTTGGAAAAGTAGCCTCAGTATTGAGGGGGAATGCGTAACTGGCGGCATAGTTTCGTGAGCCCTCTTGGAAGTGGTGGCCGTTTCATCACAACCTTGGCATATGTTAGCGTCCCTGCGGGACGCTTCGTCCGTTTCTGTTGGCCCAAAGTCGATGAACTACGGACGACCCTTGCTTTCGAAGTTTCTGGAGGACGAATCACAACTTTGCATTCTCGAATATTTGGATGGGGTTTTAGATAGAAGTTTCTGGAGGATGAATCACAACTTTGCATTCTCGAATATTTGGATGGGGTTTTAGATTAAAAGAGAATATGGGACGAAATATCCCTACCCTATCGAGGAGAGAGCTGCCGATATGAGACGAACATAGGCCATTTGGATGCAGTGGATATCCCGGCAGACCCACTGGGCTATAAACCTTAGGTATAAACTGTCTTAACGAAAGTTTTTTGGAGTGAGATGATTGGGGAGTTTAGAGGAGTGATGGTCCTTAAAACCTCTGGGATCTGCTCTCCCGGGCTCTTGCGTCACCATAGTCGCTTGACCTCCCAAAGGGTTGGGGGCAGTAGCTTCTGATGTGAGTGCTTGGGGTGGTCCATCCGAGGACGCTGTTCCCGCCTTGAGAGCAGGAATAAGGACTTCAACGCCAACTCGGAGGTTGGGGTCAGCCTCGATGCATGGCCTCGTTCTAGCAAGCTGAGGGCGCTTCTGCCGCCTCCGCAGTCAGCGATCTGGCGAGACTCACCCAAGATTAACGTGATTTCCCATTAGTTCAACCGTTTTTCTTCTATGTTTATGTTTGTGGGTAACGTCACAAGGAGTCTCAGTGACTTCTTGGTAGCTTTAGAGCGAAGTCTCCTAGCGAAACCCATTTTTTTAGACTCTGGATGAAAACAGGCGTTTGGCACCGCTCTGGCTTGTTCTCCTGGAAGGGTTTGTTCGGAACACATCCCAATAAAACAAGCCTCTTCTCCCACAGTGCCCTATCGTTCGAGCTCGTCACGACTTACTCAATTTGAGCAGTGGACAAAGCCACTGCCTTGCGAGCAGCTGCAGCGCCTGGAATGGTAGGGGCAATGTTCTCATTCAACGTGCTTAATTCTAACTTCATGGCAGATAAAGCTTTTTGAGTGTCACCCAGGGCTTTTTCTACCGTGACTATCCGTGCGCTAACATCCTTAGACGCCTTGCAGCCACACTTACAGGCGTCTGATTTCTGCTCGCTTGGGGTGGCGTGCAGAGGATCCGACTTTGAGTGGCTTTGAGTGAGGTGCAGCTATCTAGAAAGAGAGAGCTTATACAACTAAATGGCCTTTTTGAAGAAGTGAGCAAGGCCTACTGGTCCTCCCTGAGTCCGGTACACTTAAATTGGTACCAATGTAGGCACATTTGGCATTGCATACCGTTCTGAACAGTCATGTGGCAGCCGAAACAACAACAAGCACTCGATACCTCCGATCCACCAATTTTGCTGGATCTTGCGCGTGTCATTTTGTTATGGTCTGTGTGTAGAAATGACATTTGTTGATGAGGAGGAAACACTGGGCTAAATATGATAAGGATACTATCTAACACGAATAATACAATACGCAATGAGTTATGCTATTCGACAACGAGTAGTAATGGTCGTACACAATTTTTTGATGTACTTGGCACAAAAACAGCAAAAATGTGAATGGACAATGAGAGCGAGGAACTTTAGACTAGATATCGCGTTAACCGTGAAGTTACGCGAAAACAATTTACCGAAAACAATTCACCGGTATTCACTGACGAACAGACAAAGAAAACCGGAGCTTTTTTGTGTCCATGTTGGCTCCGGCTCAGAGTCCCATGGTGATATGCACTAGATCAGGAAGACCCGAAGCTGAACTGTCTTGCGACAACCCGTAAACGAGTTTCCCACGCATCGCGGACAAAGAAATTTCACGGGTTCACCGCGTTTTCCCAAGTCCAGAGGGGTCCTCGACTCGATGGCGACCCGACTCTGGATGGCACGAAACTGAAGCCCCGGTTAAGAACATTCCTGACTTGAGGAGAGTTGCCGCGAAAGCCTCGATCGGGAGCATCGGCACAGAGTTGCTATGAGAATAGATGCAGGGGGAAATGGAACAGTGCGATGATCCAGTTATCTAAATCAGGCAAGCACGCTCAACTTGTGCACCTGACCACAGGAACTGGAGATGACCATACAGACATGCACTCGTCAGGCACAGTATGCAAAACGGACCCGCCACAGTATGCCAACAATGATTTGTGTGGTTCTTCTCAAAATGATTGCCCGCCTCGTAGGAATTCGTTTGGCAGAGCGAGCGGACTGCGAACATCTTAGGTTCCCCTGCGATATTTTTCCGGTCTCATAGTGAGTGCTTCGAGGGTCGGAGCTGGGACGACCTCTTCTGGTAGGTTGCTCTAGAAGGGAACCACTCGGAGTGCAAACGGAGGACGCCAATGAAGCAAACCGTAGCGTTGACACCTAAGGCTTACACTATTACCTCTCGAACTTCGGTGACCGAGAGTGGTTGGATTCGGTTAAGAGTTTGTAGGCTAATAGGGCATCTCCTCGAACCTTTGTGTTAAACAAATTCAAACCTGAAGTCTGCTCTGATAACTCAAGTGTCGAAGAACCCTCAACTGCTTAGTTACCCTGCGGTGAACTTACGGTGATATTACGAACACGATTGGGTATTCACTTGCAACAAAGAGCGAACTAGGGTCGGATAAACGATAGCGAAGCTTGCCGGGGTCAGGAAGCCTGAAATACAGTTGACGGATTTAGAGACTTAGTAGCCCAACTTGTCATTATCTTGCAGTTGACGGAACGACTTAGAACCTAGGTGACAATCCGCCCTGAGTATTTCTTCTGTTCAGATACACAATGTCTAAGATTATCAAAGGGGTACGAGGTCGCGCCATTATTGTATTGAGAAGGCATCCAATAAAGCACAATCTTCATTGTCCAAATCGCCAGTCACATGCAACGCGTGCTCTTTCGTTTATGAGTCATAATTCCAACCCACAATACCCCCGGTTTCCGTTGACACGTCGTGTGCACTTCTAACCGGTTTACCTGTGTGATCGGCGCCTTCTATCGGGGGGGTTTCCGCTTGCCATTCCTCGTCTGTGTGTCCGATTTTGTTGCGCGATGGCTCGTCTGGCTGCTCGTGCTGTCCGCCATCCACCCAATGTTGGCCTTGACCGTATTCCAACATCGTGTCCCGATGTTCCTCGGAATGTTGGAAAAACCACGCCTCCGATCTGGCCGTCTGTCGTATTTCGCCTGCCCTGCCTCGCCCGTTGGTCCGATCTAGTCGAGCGATGACTCATGCGGTCGCGCACGTTGTTCTTGATCCAATCGCAGCAGGTTTTTGAACGTACCTCCATCCGCGTTGAGGTATTTGGCCGAGCGTTCGAAAACTCGCATCTCTGACCTGACAATCCACCACATTATGACGAAGCCTCAAGGCCTTACACTCCTTCGCATTCAATGGGATTTTGTCAAACCTACACTAGTTACACAACGTGTCTAGATCTGCCTGTAGACCGGATTCATGGGGGACAGTAAATAAATCTCCAAGTCCGCGTATCGTCTTTTGAGAAGTCTAGCATGATCATGTCCACTCGGTCCCCTGAATCAGCTGCTTTAGTTCACTGTTCATGAGCAGTTGTTAGGTTGGTAACGCAAGAGCAACCCTGTCTGAAACCGTTCTGTTGAGGGATTATCATTCTGAGTATGTGGCGGTCTTGTTAGATGGCGTCATCAACATTGCTCTCCATCACCTTCAAACGGACAGTGAGAATAGACATGAGTTTGTAGTTGGAAGGCGCATTGTGCGCACCGTCCTTGTGGAACGGCATTACTTCCCATTGCTTCCATTCAGCCGGTTTTTCACCTTCCTCGAAGGAGTTCCGGAGAAAGTCACTTACGACCGAAACTAGGAACTCTGGAATCTCTAACAGTCTTGGTGATATGTTGTCAAAACCTTGAGGCATATTGTTGTTCGATTTTTTAAACCCCGCAACAACAGTGGTATGGCTAAAATCTACCCCGTTGGAGGTTGATAGAACACGAGATATGGGAGATTCGCTGTTGACCGGCAAGATGGCTTCGACGGCATTCTCGGGAACACCGCTTTAAACGTATCAGCAGCGATGTCCGCCGCCACCTGGTCGCAACTACTCAGACCAGAAGTTGCAAGTACACTGGAAATACTCAGTTCTACCAGAGCGTTTTTGCACAGTTGTTTGTAAAACCACTTGGAGTTTTGTATATCACTTGGAGTTTTGTTCTAATTAGGTTACCGCAAAGACTACAATTCAAATTTAGCACTGCGAACAGCCTTGTTACACTTGTTTCTTATAAGCTCATAATGACTAAGTTTCGGGGGTCTGGGTCAACTTGAGTTGCATTCGGGCATAACGCTTGCCGCAAATAAGTTTCTTCCTATATCTACGAACACCATGAGACGGATGAGATAATCTCCGTGTCAGTGGTGGCCTTAATGTCGTGCGAAGATATTCCCACGGAGGTTGAAGTTAGTAAGCTCTGAAAAGCTGTTAGAAAGTAGTTGTTCATAATTACATAATTCTCTGAAAGTAGTTGCATAGTATTGGAGGACGAACTACCACCATGGAAGAGTCATAAATCTAATTGAACAAAGTCAAAGGGTGAGCACCACGACCTACAGGAAATTTGTTGCTGAGGTTCTCAACTGAACCAGGCTCGTTAGTGAAGACTAGTTTTAAACTGGACGGTGGAAACCCAGGCGCCATCTGGTGGGACCTAGTGCGTCTTCAACTAACCCTAATTCAACCAGGGTTTGTAGAAGCGATGCAACAGAATAGTCCCGATTAGGCCGCATGTTCGGAGCTTTGAAATCGAAATCCGGTGATTGAAATCTCCCTGTATTAAGACGCTGTCTGAAGTCAGTTCGATGGCTATGCGTGAAACAGCAGATATGATGTCCTTGTACACTGCGTCACTTGCAGGCGGTCGGCATGCAATGGTCAGGGTGAGGGGCTTAACAGATCAAAGACAAATGCGTAACCAGATGGACTGGGGTGCTGGGCGAAATATCGGACCATCTTATTCCAAGTGGTCTACATTGCTAGACAGACATAGTTCTACTCCGCTACCCCGCTTGTCAACTCTGTCCCTCCTTAAAAAATTTACGTTAGGTTGCCTTACTTCTGCGTCCCTCGTATCTGGCCGAAGTTACCTCTCTGTGAGTGCTATGGTATCAAATTTCTTTTTTGCGTGGAGCAAACTGAGCTTCGGAGGCTTATTCGCCGAGCTCGAAATGTTGGTGTACAGGCAGCTTCAGTCATTTGGGTGTATACAAATGTCCCAGATGTTACAGTTCAACCGTCTGGAGTCGTGACCTATGGACAGGTGACCACTGTTATTGTAGCTGGAAGTTTAACCACAAGTGGACTGAGGCCGCCTCGCAAGGAGTCGGCGAGAGCAAGTTTTTCGAGGGAGCTCGTTCAGAGGGGTTGCTAACTACAGCGACGTTAACTATCACTTCAGAGGTTGGAAGTAAATGTGATGGTCTTCCACTTTGTCTCTTCTATCCAGGAAGCGTTCTGGGAGCCAGAATATCCTCGGGCACTTTTGACTTGTGACAGTGCCATGCGTTCAGAACCATGTTGAACATGTCAGCCATGAGAGAGTCAACTCTCGTCAGTTTCAATTTATCTAGTTGGTTGAGGTGGTTAGTCTCGGGCATTCTTGTTACTCTTGTACAGATTATATCCCTAGGAAAAGGCTTACCTTTAATGTGGGTGGTCATTATCTGAAGACGATGTCGAGGTGGGCGATTCCGGTAACCCACGTGTGATTATACTTCTACGGGCCTCGTCAAAATGAGGTGGAACGGATTTAAGAAGAGAAGGATTTTGAAGAAACTATTCTGCTGATAGCGCCCACTGTCCACTGCCACCGGTTTTTCCTCCTTCCGAACGACTGACTTTGACCTCTGTAAGAAAACATTCCAATTTCCGCGTGTTTAATTGCCTACGAGCATTTGTTTTGAAACCAAATAACACCGGCGGAAGCTCTTCTATGGATTGCGTACAACGGGTGCGATTGACAGGACTAATATTTAGTGGAACGTTACAGGATCTTCAAATGAACTAGTGTAGGAAAAAGGCCCGCTCGGGCAACCTCACGTTTTTAACTTTGCGATAGTGAGGGACTTGATAAACTGGATTACGACCAATCAGTTCACTTATCAAGCTCTTTTAGTTCTGTATCATGTTGTCGCAGAAGTGTCTCACAAGTGAACAGTGCAATGGTAGGGGCAATTTCTCAAAAGATGCGCAGACACAAGTGTTTCCATGTAGTGCGACTTGAGTCCAGCCACAGGGTTGAAAACGGTTATGGTAATACATCTAAGCTGCTTTGCTTCTTCACTTGCAATCTGTTTAAGCCGTTCAGCTGCTGAAAAGCAGACTGGAGGACAGCTAATCCGGTGTACCGGTGGTTATTTCATTTTTTCCCGACGGTGGTGAGTCTATCTGTCTAAATCAGTGGGTTGTCAGTTGACGACTGCATTGACAACTCAGTAAGATCTTCGATTACTGACAGTTTGGCCGGAGTGGTCAGTTAGCGAGAAGTCGACAACTGGCATAAAAAGCTATCTTTTCCGCAACAACTCGTAAGCCACACACTGAGGAACTCGCCGTAATACACTGTGTAGTTCGTCAGGGATCAGTTGCGAGGGTAGGCTTCTGGCGCCACGCAACCAAAACAGTGCCTCAACTCATTGTGGCACACAATATGCCCCCATATTGGGACTTATCTTCCAAGTTCTTCTCGCGTTTTTCTTTCTTTGCTCCCAAAAATAAACAAGCAAACAGTCTTCAGATGCTTGTATACGATTTTTTGGGTCTACCCCGCAAACTACCAAAGACAAAGTATTTAGCCGGCGACACCTAATCCCGCGTCTTTGCTCTCACACAGACCTGTTCCAATGGCAATATTAGTTCTAATGAACTGGGGGTCTGCTGATACTCGATTTACAGCGCTGATTACACTCGAGGGATAATAAGACGCTCTGCGGACTTTCCTACTAAGAAACTCCTGACCCACAAAGTCAACAAAGAATTTACTTCTCTGGTCAGTACGACGATATATGGTGACCGTTAGCAGTGTGCGGTGAAACCACATTTCTAAAAGTGGTTTTTCAACATAATCCATCCCCCAAAACCCTTCGGGTGGAACTACAGAATCTCTTCGGACTACGGGGTTTCTTTGATCTGTTTTTTTTGTGAGTAAATCTACTGTACCCAAGAAAAAATGGTCATCGGTGTCCTACCGAAACTATGAGGGCGGATTGTCAACTTGCTGATATGACAGGAAGCGCGAACGCAGCAAGTCAGCGCCCCAGTAGGTCACCGTTGTGGTGGGACCTCTTTGCCACACTTAATCATTATCAACGAAAGTGGTCTTCACACTTCCACCTGGGCAGTGTAATCACTCCTCGCTCATCTCTGATCTTATTTGTTCATGGTTACAGCAACCAACAAAACCCCCACGGTTTGGAAATCAAATGAAGCTGATTTTGTTGACTAGATAAGTTGCTTTAGCTCACTTCTTTCGGGTGTGCTTCCGTAGACCAGAACTGCCGTGCGCCTCAAGGCTCAATCGGCAGTGCGGGAATTCTCTTTGTATCGCGCAGGCTGTATATTTTCATTTCTGGGTTATCTCTGCAGCGTGCAGTACGTAGTCCCCTTGAAGAAGGTTCCCAACTACCAGCACGCCACAAACCCACTGAAAGCTTGAAGGATACTGGGACTTTACATACCCTTCAAACTAGGTGCACGTGGAATTCCGAGGGTAAACCAGACTCGTGCAACAGGAGATCCTTCTAAGGGCTTGAGGGGGCAAAGCCTCCTCCGCTAAGCATATGCACTGGGTGAAATAAAGTAGGCTTTCATCCCTTCATCTGTGGATCCCGACTGAAATGTCCGTTCTGCCACCCACGTTGTTGCTGAGCTGTTCGGGTTTTTCAAAGTGGCATCGCTAACTTTCAGTATACCTGCCGCTGCGAGGCGATTGGCAACCACCCTTCACCTCAAGTTTTTTCATACTGGATGTCAAGTATCTCTTAGTTAGGGTTCGTTCAAGCAGTGCAGTTGGTCCGGACAACACCTAACCTAGGATGCTTATGAAAGCAGACGCTTATCCCCCAGAACCTCTTTAAAAACTGATCAAACGGACACTCCGAACTGCCATTCTTTCTAGTGCATGGTAGGAAACCAGCACTACGCCTACCCCCGTAACAGATGACCGGCAGTCCTCACTCATCTCCAGGTCAACAAACCTTATTAGCCTCGCATTCAAGATAATGCAGTGTTTATTAAAACGTGCTATTTTCAAGCACTTCTTACAAATGTTGCTTTGTTGCCTCACACACCATAGCTTATCTCCTAGTCGACCACACATAATACATGTGCCCAAATTTAAGGTTGATCCGACGAGGACCACAGATAGTGGTCACGTTTCAGACGCGGTCCCCTTCAATTTTGCCAATGTTTTCAACCGCATATCACATGAGTCCCCCAGGCACAGCCTGGAAATACACAGAACCTGAGGAAAGATTCTTTTTTTGATTGCTCCCTTCCTTGAAGGTAGAACTTTCAGAGCTAGAGTTGGGCCAGACCTCTGGTGCTCCTCCTTGTTCTAAACGGGAGTTTATCAACGGTCAGGGCCTGATCCTGTGTTATTTCTTGTTCCCATCAATCACTTTTCCGGTTAATGTTTCTAACAACGCTCCTCTCTACGCTCAGCTACCTGAACTTCATAAATACTAGTGATCCCCGTGCACTACGGATAGATGATAACGCGACTAGACGCTGATAAGGCGGTTGGAGTCTCCCTTCAGAAGACAAGTCAACAGACATGCCACTCGATTAAAACTTCTGTGGTGTACTTGTAATTCACGGTACACCCAGCACTGCTGGCAGCACGAAGATCGATCACAGGAAATCTGTGCTCCTGAAGGTTCTGTAACCTGGCTTTCGGCTACTTACATGAGGTTGCGCTAAAAATAGGTTCGTTGCTCATTTTACGACTATGCGCATTTTCTCCCGTGTAGGCAAAAAGCTTTTCAAACACTCTACAGAGTATAGGGACCAAGTTATATGTACTAGCTAGAAGGATGGTATACTCAGTGCTGAGCACGTCCATTGTGCGGCTACCAAAAAATGTGGCGCATAGCCCCCCTTCACTCGGCTGCGGGCTGCAGGTTACGATGTGCCATGAACAGAATTTTAAAAACGCTAGTTTGTTTGGTGGAGAAGAACGGCTTTGTGCGTAAAACTGTTCTCCCCGCAAGTGGCTTAACTGGCAGCTCCACGATTCTAGAAGAAACCAGCTGATATTTTACACTACAGTAATGCTACTAAATAACGCTTTCTGTGATTCGAAAGCCTGTTTGGGCACTGCTTGCGGTCAGTGGATTTATACACTTTGGAAAGGAGACATTGTAATTCATAATGTACATTTCCGTTTCTAATTGTCGGGAACAGTGTTGGTGTTGTTTGTATCTTGAGTTGATGGTTTTGGTGTTTGTATGTTCGCCGAGCTTGGCATTTAGGTTGCTAACATTTGATTACCAAGCGAGGTGACATCATCAGTGCGTAGTTGTTTCACTGTATAGTTTTGAGCGTGGAGTTTGGTGCAGTTCGACGGATACCTGCTCTAATATAGCAGAGCAAGCCGACCCACTGGCCTGAATTCTGGGTGTTTGACCTGTGACCCGACCCACCATTAGTTGATTTTGTTGTACTTGAACGTTGACCCGATTCCCAATTGGTTATTCCCTGACGTCCTTTAGCTGGATTCTGCTGGGTTTCCCCCTGTCGCTGCCGCATTTTGACCTCGTTCTGGAAATCCGTCCGACTGGTTATACACTGCCTCGTTTCAACTTTTGTCGATTCAGTTCAAGTTGTTCCTTCTGGATCTACCAGCATTTGGGCTTGATGGCGTCTACGTCTCCTCAACTCCTTGGTTCTCATTGGTTCACAGATGTTGTCCAGCTTCATGTGTTTGTTTATTGATGAGTGATAAGCTTCAAAAAATTCTCTTGCACGTCTGTTGTTTGCATGAGTAAGGATTTCTGAGGCATTCAAGTTGAAAGCGTGTCCAGTTTCCCAGTCGTGGGCGGAGATCATGGAAAGTTGATCGTGCCCCTTGATGGCCAATCCGTGTTCATGTATTCGTGTTGATAAGTTCCATCCGGTTGGTCCGTGTTTGTTCCTTTCCATTAAACTGAGGTCTCCAGTGTTCCATCAGGTTTGCGGTTGATCAGTACATCTAGAAACGGTAGCTGTTTGTCGGCTTCAATCTCCATCGTAAATTTAATGTCGTTGTAAACATTGTTTAGCAGTCTGTGTGTGCCTTCAATCAGTGAGCGTTTGAGGATTACGAATGTGTCGTCAACATATCGTACCAGAGTTTCGGTTTGATCGTTGGTAGCGCGATATTCTCTAATCTCTGCATGACCCCCTTCGTGATGAACCGGATATGGGCGAACCCATTGGAGTTCTTCTGAGTTGTTCGTAGATTTGGCTTTTGAATTTGAAGTACGTCGACAAACATAGCTCCATGAGATTGCATATGCTCTTCGGTTTCGATGATTCATTCCGTGTTACAGTCAAAATTTAGTACGGGCCTTCATACATTCCTCCCTCAAATTCTGATGTTTTTATGCTCATTTTGCAACCCTCTGTCAGGCGTAAGCCGCATGGCCTCAGCGCTATTATATCCCACTATGTGTAAAACTGAGTAGAAGCACTTAACCATTTTGTACTTCTTAGTATTGCAAACTTTTGCAGACGGGCCGCCTAATGAAATTGACCACAGGCAACTCCGTTGGTGTTGTGAACACAAAGTGATTCTCAACCGAACACGCCATGCATTGATCGAGCAGTTGTAACATGGGAGCATATCGTCTGCGACTGCTGGTGCAATCATCCCCACCACATACGACACTGCAGTATGAAATGGCTGAAGTTAAACAGACAGGCAGATCTCAAATTCAATACTTTTGCTGTGTCCCGGTAGCTACTTCGATGGGGGCACTGTTGAGCGTGAAACTGTGCGACTTCCGTTGTATGCCGACTCCGACTGCACCAGTAGACTCACAAATTCCATGACACCTCACACAAGGTGAAACTGGTCATTATAATTTCACCATGATGATCAACCACCCCTAGAGTTCCTGTGCGGTACGGATTAAAGGAATATTATAGGGGTGCTTACGGCAACCCGAGAAAAGGCAGTAACCATTGTGACCTTTCGCGTTGTATAATTTCACCATTGTCGGTATTACCCTAGATCTTATCTCCCTAAATAGCGCCTTTATTGAGAGTGCAGCCAGGTCGTATGTGAGACTTTGGTTGATTGGAAAGTCCACCGGTTGCACAGAGATCCACAGTTTAATCGCCGGTCAACCAAAACCAGCAGCCCTCGTTGTTTGTTCAAGTATCATATATACTGGAAGTTGAAACTCACATTCTTCTGTGTAATTGTTGTTTTCGACTCACGTTGTCACGCGTCCCAAAATGAAATGCAGCTTCTCGTCTACACAGTTGTTTGGTAACACAAGTAGTCCCAGACAGTCAAATCATGGTTCGGCTGACAGGTGTGATGCAACGTTTTTGTCCACCTAGATTAGACAGAAACATGGATACATTATGAGGCAACTCTACTGCCGTGGTGGACTTGACCAGGGGAATAATGTCCAACTTATCAAACTTGAGCCGCAGGTTGCAAGCTTCAGAAGTTCAAACGGCTTGCAGCATGTCACCTGTCACTAGCTTCTAATCACCCATCAAGCAATATCGTTTCAGCCATCGAAACATACAGATAAATGGCTGGATTTATGGAAGGCTGAGCCAAGAGGTCATAAGTCTACGATAGATTTCAAGGCGTGATAGTTGATTTGTTGACCAACTTTTCTGGATGAAGTCGCTGGCAAGTCTGAGCAAAACTGGCGTTGGAGAAAATATGCCTCGCCTGCTCTCGTTTCTCACCCATCAAAACCTGAAAGTTCGCTTGAACTTTGCGGGAGCATGTAAAGGGAAGTCGTATGCGATTTACTGTCAAAGAATTAGTCTCAGGTAGGCTCTCCAATCAAACATGTTAGTGCTCAATTTGTATAAGTGCCGTTCACAGTCAGCAGAAGTACGCTGGAGTTTCCACTAATGAACTTCGTGCACATGCGAGGTTGACTTCACAGCGCACACAAAACAGAAGGCGGATGTGCGAGACACTTGAAACGGCAAGTGAAACCGAGGATTGCCCAAGTGGATGGCGAGTACATAGAAGGGAGTTTCCGGTTCAAGCGGGGCCCCTGTAGGTGGTAGTGGTCATATTATGCTCTAGATTTTTGTTGTTCCCTGCGCATGAGCTGGTGAGTAGACCATTATTGGGACCCTTACAAATAATGCCACAGAGTTATTTCCGCAATTATTCCATTTTTTTCTAAATATTGAAGAGAGTGTACTACTTGTGGAAACACCCACTCAGCTAGTACTAGTGTTTGTAACGGAGTGCTTATGGACTGGGACTGGGGCTTTTACGGCCATCTGATGCCCACACGATGATGATCATAAAATTATTGGAGGCCGTAAGACATACTGTTTGCGTTTATTTTACAAGGCCTCCGGGGTGTGAGCAATACCGTATGTGGTATTTGAACTTATATGCAAATAAGCTTTACCGTGATTGTTGTCTTTCTTTGGTGTGGCTTCGTAACTCAGCTGGTACAGCGCTTGCCGTGTTGAGGCATGTTGTGTCTGCCGCAGGCTAGAATCCAGGCGAACCCCTGAATTTTCGCAGTTGGGTTTCATCTAAAATTATCCCGATGTGTTTCCAGCCCTTTTACGGTGGATCTAAGATGAGTGTGGTAACTCCGCTGAAAGGCGCACTGCGGAATATCTTCACATAGAAAGAAAATTGTTTTTATAGAATCATAAATATAAGTTTTCCATACCTTTTCTGATATTTCAGAATAAAACTGGGATTTTGTGAGGACCTTCGAATACATAGTCCATGGTTATCAGGACAGTTTCCAAAGAATCGCCATTTTTACACCGTTTGAAACAACTCGCTGGTATACTTTTCCACTGCCCGCACTGGCCGGTACGGGCCCTACCAAGTTTCGCTGCAAGGAAAGCTAGTAAATTAATTTTGAAATACCGCGTGCGGATATCGGCTTGAAGTAGTTTCCATGCATCCATTTGAATTTTGCCGATTTCGCGGAGGTTTTAGTCTGGCACAATCCTTCTGTAGTGTGAGATAGAGACAGTTTTCCTTCGTAGTGGCTGATGATGACCCGCCAAAACGTTTGGAAGCTTTATGGGTTCCGCTCTCGGACACTCCTCGAGCAAAAATTATTCTCCTATGGGGTTGGTGATCACTGAAACAGTTCTCCATCTGAGGTCGTTATCTGCGCTTTTAGATACTGTTACAAAAGCCAGCCCCGCCCACTTCAAAAGCGATGGTACAAACCACTTTCATTGATCGCCCTTCAGGTATTCAAATGTCTTTTTGAGATGTTAGCGTAAAGCCAGAATAACGGACAGCGATTGCATCGGAAGATGTATTACACAACAAGTGGCAGTATCTTAAATGCAATTGTCTTCCCTGTATGTTTGGCTGTCGCTTGACCCAGAGTCTTTGAACACAACTATGACATGGTGGTCAATTTAGATTCAGTCCGTGTGCGTTCACTAGCTTTGATCGGGCATTATAAAAACCGGTTAAGACGGACCGACTGGATCTAGATACACTGAGTTTGTAACGTTTAACCGGCGTGTTAACTGCCAGTATTGTTGAAAATGGGTTGGAACATTGTGGACTGCTGGAAGAAATGTGCAACTTTGGATACTAAACTTTCAAACGAAAGTGACTGAATCAAGTGGAGCATACGAAGAATGAATCTTTCTTAATTACGTTTAGTGACTTCAGTTTTGCCGCTGTAAGTCGTATTTCGAACAGTTCCGACATGTTTATATGAATGCTCAAAGATGTCGTAATTTCACTGGAACTTCGCTTCCGAATGAAGTCCTTCACTGGGGTTTGACCATTGGGAAGTATACTGTCAAACGATGGTAATGAATAATATGTTGCGTAAAGTTTTTGCGTCGACCAACTCACAAGTGTTCTATAGACGCTGATTTACAGGTCTCGAAATGCACACAAACGTCACTAGAATTACTTCCCAAGAGACGGCTGTGTTGCTTGGGCGCCGAAAAAAGGAACAATGGACATACGCAAACCCCTCTCTTCTCTGAAAATATCGCGGATCAGAGTGCCCCTATCCAGCACTCTGGCGCAAATATTCTGGACATCCGGACAGTAACAACCACTCCATCCTGTGTAGCCCTAACTTGCTTGAGTTCCGGTTAATCAACCACGACTCCGCGAGTCGGTGCTCCGAGATACGGGACATTTAAAATTTAGTCTTCCCACTTCTAACACTAGTTCAGTCAACTGTGCAGGAGGGTCGAATTTGATGCGTTCTAAATTGCTTCGGTGAGACTTCGGCTACGCTTCCTTTGTTTGCTCATTTGAGTACACTTCATTTATCACCACCTAAGAGCACTTAAGCGCTAGAGCAGCTGTTTATGCTTCAGAGTAGCTAGGATACACGGTCACGCGTTGCACTGCATCAACGCCAGCCATTGGTCTCACGTTTGTTGTGTGGGATTTCACACAGAAACCCACAAGATTCCCGGCTTAAGGAGATTGGAATGTATTCATTCAATTCATTATCTGTTGGTCTTTCCGACAAGCTGGTGACACTGCCGAAATTGCTTTCCATTCACAGACAAAAAGCACTCCGAGAAATGACTACCAGGCCTGTTCCCAACCGTTACACGTCGCTACGGCCGAACAAGGGCAAGCTACGTAGTTGTGCGCTCCCACCGTAACCGAAATGCTTGTTAGCTGAAAGGAGCCCCTAAATGCGTTGATAGTCGTAACCAACCCTACAGTCACGATGCAAAGACTTGTAGCCTGTGAGGGCCCAATTACCGTTCAGGACCTTTCCGAATGCTTAGCAAGTCTTGTGGAGCACCTGGAGATGGTCACTTTATAGAGATTTAGAACGTTATGTGATTCGGAGAAGAAATTGGACAGGCTTGTCCGCCTCCCACCATCCGGCTGGCAAGAAAAGTCAGCTGTTAACACGTCAGCATAGCCCGACTGGCTCGCGCCGTCTCTGAATGACCAACAGTGATTAAGCTGATTCTTTTGACTGCTTATCAGCTTGGACCACGCACTGGTGGTTCAGTGTACCGAGTTACTTCCTGGACACGGCGTCAAAGGGAAAAGTGAGTGGGTGAGGAATATTCTTTCGTCGACCGGTCGTAGAAGGTTGTAATCCGAGGTGTCTCTGATGTGCCTGATGATATTCCACAACAGAGTCTTAATCTGTGGAGATTCCTTGTATCTGCACTTTAGTTAGGCTGCAAGGAGGACATGCCCCCGCGTCTTCTTAAGATATCCATAACCTTTTAGAACATGGCAGCTCATTCCCCGAAACACCTCGGTCATAGATGCTGTTTCCTTCTAGAGGGAATATTATTTCGTTCGGGTCTGTCAAGGAAGGAATGCAGAAAATCCAAGTCCAGTTTCTTGAGTTGTGCGGCCATTTCGTAGTTCTTCGAATGGATCTTCAGGTTTCGAATACTGCTGCTCAACCGGAATTAGAAAACAGGTCCAAACCGGCTTCGGCAGGGTCGCCGGCGGATCGAGCATCTGCCAAGCTGGCGGGAGCTTCCATTTGTCTGGTCTGGTTTTCATAAACCGCTTCGAAATTACCTTTTTAGAGTGCACTTGTATTTACGCCTAGGATTTGCCTAAGAAGTTGCGCGAACCGAAGGAGCCATTGCTTATCAGAGTTGTTCATCATCGAGACTACCGTAACCATATCAGTTGCGTCCCACTTGACACCCGGCCGAGATCAAAAGCTTGCTGCTATTTTTCGCCGATAGAACTTAAGTTAAGGGCGGTATCGCAGCGTTCATACTTCACTCAGTTCTATCTAAATTAACGTCCATTTATTGGATACAGTACCGGAGTCCATCCGTCGCCCCACAACGCTGACCAACTCGGACATGTGGCTAGTTTGCGCCCTTCGCTATCCATCAGCTTTCAACATTTTTCGCGATGAACTAACCCTCGCCTGGTTTGAAAGGGTGTTTTAACCAGGATATTCATATGTTCACGAAGTGGATGGCTTTAACTTGCCCGAAACTCACTTCCCTACTGGACATCACGCGGGACGTTGTGGCAGGGAAGCTAGTTAACTCACTTACTTCCCTAAGTCCAATGGAATGCATTTGTGTCCGAACACTATGTCGAACTAGCACAGCGCTGTTTCGGCCGGATGACGTTACTACCGACGAGGATTTGATGTTCGATAACATTAGGATAACGGCTCTTCTAGGTTTTGGTGACCATGGTGCCATCATACTAAACCATACAAGAGGCGCAAAACTCACTTCTCCCGAAAGCACCCATCACAAAAATTTCAGACTCGTGGTCGCGAAACACTCCAGGTCGTATATTTCGTCTGTACCTTGACAGAAATCGACCCATTCTGTTCCGTTGACAATTAAGGTTTGAGATTTTCGGGCCTCCACAACAAGGCAATTAAACTCGGTGAATGGCCGCCCTTCGGAGGGACCGTCTCCGTCGTCAAGTGTTCACCAGACGATTTGTATCTGATGCCAAAAGCGTGTATTGTTCCGTGTCTTTCTCAAAGTGCAAGTGGGTGACCCTCAGTTGGTGAGCTCTTCAAGACTTGTCAGCAACCAAACCGAATATGCTGGTGTGCTGGTCGATTCTTACGACAGCGTATCCACATCGTCCTCCATAACGTCCAGCGACTGACCAACCATTGTCTTCCCAGGGAGTATGTGCGCCATGGAGATGTCTCTAACATCTGCACCGATCGAGCTGCGCAACATAAAGAACAGGTCCCTTGGGCCAGGCAGAATTTCTCTCCTCGTACTGATTGAAGGTACAGAACAGCCTGGTAACCCTCGGAGTGTGCTATTCATCAATCCGCTCAAACAGAGCGCCGTTCCAACTAGTAACAAGGTGGCCAACCTAACTCCCATTTTCAAGGGTAGTCGCTGCAATCTTCTGGCTAGTTACAGATCAATCACTGTCCTCAATAGTGCATCCAGGATGTTCGAAGCGTCCATATGTCATGTCCATTCTAACGGCTTATCGACAAACTACACAAACTGGGCTTTCATGCTGGTCGGCCTGGGATGCCTCAACTCTAACTCACTAATCGTTCTCACCGCATCAGAGCCAATTCCTGTTTCTCGGTATGCCACTGCAGCGATAGTGGATTTTTTCAGAGCCTGAATAACAAGCCACTCTTTTCACTTCACACAGATGAAATAACCACCACACTGTCCTCTACTCTATTGCCTTTCTTGGATAATGTGAAACTCTGGCGTGGCTTCAAACCCCCAAAGATTACCGTGTTTGGCAAAGCGACTTAAACAAAATACTCACTTAGTTTCAGGCCAAACCTCTGGATTTCAACATCGTGAGGCACAGAGCAGTGCATACCCAGCAAACCCTTAGCATCACTCATCGTCCCAACTGTGCTATCCTTCAGCCGTCCTCTACTGAGAGGGACATGGAGGCATTCGTTCTGAATGCTGTTTCAAGTTCACTGAACAGAGACCACTGCAGAGATAGCCAAAGGGACCCTGGCGCTTCTTAAGCTGCTCTTTGGCAGGTTTCAGGCCACATACGCCGAGTGTCCCCATAACAGCTGCGCTCGATCACAACTTGGGAATAGTACTGCAAACTGGCCCCGCCACCTCTAGGAGAGTAAAGCCCCAATCAAGGCTGCCCAAAGGTGGCCATAAAAGGTCGTAACTCCCTAATATTCCTGCCTCCCGGAAACTGGTAATGTGGAATATTGCCATGATTAGCTTTGGTGAGTCAAACGCTTTGGTTACCTCAACCTGATGAAACATCTGTAACTGTTCTGTTGGATTCGCTCACTTCGTTATCACTGATAGCTCAGCGAGATACGCTTGCATGTACTCAGGCGATTCAGTAACTCTTTCTTGACCATTACAAGCTCTCTAACGTCCAACTACTCATCCTCGTTACTTGTTGCACCGATGTTGCCTTAATTTTGCGCGTATCTGTTGCACCCGTCTGTTATCGTCATGGCTCTCCTGTAGTGTTATTACATTTCTGGACTCTTTTATCACTTGGATGACTAAGCCACTGCAAATATGACCTTAATCCGACCCAGGCGGGCTTTCTGAATGCTTTTGGTTGGTGGTGGGAGCCGGTTTCCTTTCATACTCGGGAAAAAATAATTTGAACCGGTAAATACTACACTGCGTGACCTTGAAGCCGAATTTTCTTATTGGTTGCACAAGCCGTACGCTTGTAACAGGCAAATGTATAATATGCACGACAAATATCAAATATATATGTAGACTAAATATACCAGAAATACATAAGGTGTATGGGGAAATATCTGCGAACATGTGAAAGCATGTTGTGATTGATGTATAGGTATATTTTGACAAAAATATGTTTATATATACGTACATATATATGCACATACATATATGTACACATATATATATGTATATAAATATATATATACGTATATATGTGTACACATAGGTATATGCATATATACATGCACACATATGTTTACTTATATACGTAGACGTACATATATATATATATATATATATATATATATATANTATACGTGTTTATAATGATAATATATATTTCTCAACGCATATGTGAGGAGCACGCTTGGTTTTGCGCGATCACTGTTGATATTTACAAAACACAAAAACGAATAATTAAACGGTAGCACAAACGTGAATTTTGTTGCAAGAAGTACGTGGTCAAAGGGAAAGTGACGGTAGTTTATGGAAATTTGACGCATGCGACTGAGAAGGAAATAGTTCGCTCATTTTACAGGTTTTGTCTTAAAAATGGGATGTTACACTAATTCACTGTTTACAAGGTTGGTGATGGGCGATTTTTCAAATATTTTAAGGTCACTCCGAAAGGATGTTCAAAGGCACCTTCGGAATTTTTTGCTGTTAGAGAATAAAATTGGCGTCCGGAAATTGTGAAGATAGATCGGCTTTGGCAAGGCATGGCGGAAAATCCCAAAATCAAGCGAACGAATGGGCAAATTCCAACGTAGGATTTCGTCGATTGCTCGAAAACGTCACAAAGTTGAACATCCCGTGAACCGTTCAGCTCAGGCAAAGTTCCATGTGTCCATCCGTCGTAGAAAAATTTCCTCGCTGAATGGGTAATATGGGAATCGGGAGGGAGAATGTAATTCCACACGTTAGATGAAAAAATGTGGGGTTATAACATTTACTATGACAGACAATATGCATGGGAAATTTTTGACAAAGAACTCGTTCGAAATTATTATTATTGCTATGATTATTGGAATATATAGCCCTGTCTACTGTTTGTCGTGGTATTTCACCATGCACTCGAGATTTATTCGGGTATACGGAGAATTGAGTTGACGGTTTGGAGGGCCGCATGAAATGTGCGTGACAACTAAAGCTCACACGACATCGTTCTGTTGGACTCATTATTAAGCGCCGAGTGCACATTTCATAGCAATTTGGGCATTGCATATACATGAGTAAACGCATGTCATTAAAATAATGTTGGGTGCCAAAGGGTTTGGTGAGCGCGCAGTAGACCAAGTGCTAAATGATCTTGTGAGTAAACCATATAACAAACCGTTTCAAGCGGGCTGTTCTCGAGGGGCGTTGGACAGCGGAGTGGCTATCTACGGATTACGCATCTGATGGCTAAATGTTTTTCGGACCACACTTGAGAAGGTCATCAGGTGATACAGAGAGTTCGAAGGTGGACATCGTGTTTGTTACCTTGAGATAGCTGTCCAAACTCATTTCAAAACGCTGGATGTTGTTACTGGCTCTGACTTCATTTGGAAGTTTATTCCAAATGTAGGAATGCTTTACAAGGGAGGAGTTTGCACGTATATTCTTCCGGGATATCGGGGTTGGCAAGGTGGAATCCTTATTTCTCAGACTATATGAATGGCTGTGTTGTAAGTGGACGGTGATCACTGTGGTAATCGCATCCGAATCTATGAGTTTGTACAGCTGCGTCAAGTTCAAATATAATCTACGCAGCCATATATACACGTATATATATACGTATATATATAGGTATATATATGTATATGGAAATGTAACTCCACATCCATACCTATATGAATACGTTCATCAGTATATACATCTATAGTTATATACCTATATATATATAAATATATATATATATGCATATATATACGTCTACGTATATAAGTATACATACGTGTACATGTATATATGCATATACCTGTGTGCACATGTATATACGTATATATATATGGAAATATAACTCCACATCCATACCTATATGAATACGTTCACCAGTATACATATATATATATGCCCTCATTGCCTGTCCACGGAATATGGTATTGCCAGTCGGCTATGGACCCAGGAGGCTGTCACTGAAGTAAGACTCAGTGACCCTCATTCTCTGCCCTAAGGGAACAATCGTACGAATGTTAACAATAAGTGAGCAGGGCTAGGGATGGTAATCAAGTTGTAAGTGGCCCTAAAGAGGGCCATGGGATCATTTCAGGTTGTCCTGAGAAGGACAGTGGGGCCGTTCTCGTGGGTTACGTCGGCTGCTGAATTGTCTCACAGTTCAGGCAGATGAAGTCGACGTCGAAGTTGTGGTAGTCAGCACACGAGTGATGGTACCAATAGCACAACTAGGAACACTGGACTCAATTGATGTTGTCCTCGTCTAAGTCCACAGGATCTTCCTTCAGGTAGCATATCTGACAAACGTCGTTGTTTGCCGGCTTCAAGGCCATCTTACTTACAATACGTTCCCTCATCTTTGTTATGAATTGCTTTAAGCCACCCGTGATCACCCGCCTAACACGCGCTGTTTCTAAGGGATCCCCTATAACTCCTATCTACGGCAAACTATCGTCAGCCACTCGACTTTCAAGTGCGGACTTTCTGTGCCCTGTGGAAACAAATGAGACATGTTGTGGGAATCGGAGGCGTGTGACTCAACTCATCTGACTGACCCACCGCCTTGCTAGTGGATGGTATGGAGGGGCTCAGGCATTTATGGTTTGTAGGAGGGAAAACTTTGCACGGGGGAATATTTGAGTCGGTTTTCAGGTATTTCCTAGCCCGTTTTACCTGTGGCTGTTCCTGCGGAACGACGAAGCAGCCGTACCAGTTATCGGCTGGTCGTGCTTCATTCTTGGAACACAAGTTATCGAAAGACTTCCTGCCGCTTATTTGCACGGTCTCTCGTCCAGGGAGTGAACAGTACAGTATGAGATCTGGATGCCTGGATAACAACTCATTTATCCCACGGATCGTCGCTACGTGCTTGTTGTTACTGTCATCACTCAGTCAGCCCAAAGTAACAGCATGATCTTGGCATGCATCTTCCGCGTTTCGGATTCTATCTAAACGGGAATGTGCCACCGGAGTGGGCATGCATACTACTGGTTCCTGCATTTCACTGGGTGCAACCTCAGTGGGGGCAGTATCGGGTAATGCCCATCTAAACTTCTCCGCTAACCTGCCGATCGGCCTGTCGATTACGCAAAAAACTGCGACCAGATGGCTACACGGCATCAGCCATTGTGAAAAGAAGCTGCACTGACATCTACTATTTTCAGCTACAGCAACGTGAAACGTTCGCTGTTTTTCACACCGAACATTCCACATCCCTTTCTCGTAACAGACGTCCTCTATCTGACTGTTATCGAAATGCCTCAGAAAAACATCTCGCAAATTCTGATAACGGTTTCAGAAGTGCATAGAGGTTTTCATATCCTACCGGCGGTGTGAACAACTTCATAAGTTGTATACCAGCAGCGCACAAACGATCGGAAAACATACTTTTGAACGTTCAACAATATGTTTCATTAACGCATATACTGTTGAACGTTCACATACAGCACTTTTATTGTGCCTATTCTCGTTCTCCACCCGGTTGGTTGTATAGTTACCGAAGAGAACGGTCCCTGTTGGCAAATGAGAGGCCCAGCCAAATTCGCAGAAAAGCATTGTCTTACAAAGATAATAGAAAGCCTCCCGGCTTACAGACTTGATAGCCTGCAGTGACCTGTTAAACTGTGATACGTTCCCTGTGTATACCATGTTACGTGTCTACTGGCATACGCGGTTATTTGATACGTGTCTAAGCCTACTAAGTGACGACATCGCCGGGATACATCATTTATTAAGTGAAAACGGCAGAATACAGTGGCACACCTAGGATAAACTTCGCGAATTGCTCGCCACTGTGCAGGCGAACGATCAACGACGAAGGTTTGCACTGCTGATGTGCAAGGTAACATTTCCAGCATACGTTGTAAAATTATCCGGTAACTGGCCGTCGTTTCATTAGGCATCAGTACGTAACGAAACGTCACACCTACGCCAGTTACATCTACCAACATGGCGTGCCACAGTATGAAGCTTCCGTAGATTAACTGATGGGTGGAGTCCGCCAAAATGACGCTCGTAAATTTAGGACACAGCTGGAGAGAACCTTTGGGAACGAAGAATGCGAACCGCAAATTCTTCACCCCTAACAGAAAGCAATACTTTCCTTCTGCTTTCAGCATATCGCGTAATTTAACCAGCTCGCTCCGAACGTCGGCCTTACACTGCTTCTTACGTAGATTGCGTAAGTCTTCTGCATGCATCTTAATCCCGAACTTACTTTTAACGTACAACTTCATTTCACGGGTGTTTTTGAAGTTTCGCATCATCTCAGTCACATGCCGCTCATCTACTATCGACAAACGTCTATTTCTCGGATATATGCTAGGCCGTCCAACCTGGAAGTCGTGTGAATGTTCTAGTTTGGCCTTCTCAATGCGATATACCCCGCTACGATAGTAAACCACCCAAGAGGCCTTGCAGCCGTAATCGGCGAATCTAAAAGGTAATGTCGTAAGAATTGTATTAATATATTACCGTTTGGCGGCTACCGTCCGAAAAGTACAGTGTACACACTTATACACGACACTTCCGTACGGGCAGCCTGGTGGCAAATCTATTCCCCTGTGTTTCTTGACACTTGCTGCCGTTTGCGAACTATTGATAAAGAAACTGCTACACGTTTCCCGTTGAAATCTGTTGAGATCCTCCTGGAACTCACGGAAGTTCTGATACTTCCTGAATATTCTCCAGAAAACGTCCATGTTGTTCACCGCCATGCAGATTCACCGTACAAAAGTGATTCACTTGCGGTGGACCATGTAAACACTAACTTGGTGCGATAATGTTAGGATCCATGAAATGCACATTTACATACATTTCATTTTGGATTTTCACTTGTACTATTTTACTGAAACTTGCCGTAATACTCGCCTTATACCAGTTTCCCCATTATTTTCGTATGAAAGAATACCGACTCTCGGCGGTGGGGTTTTTCGAATCTTAAAAATGAAGTGCATTTTCAGGAAGTTGAATACATTTTGATTCTGGTTGATGTGGTGAATTCAGCTTCCTCAACTGGAAGCAAAAACCCACCAGATGTGGCTATTTCTTCGCGGTTCTCTACCCTGTGAACACAATCAGCCGAAAAATAAGCGGGAAAAAGCGGGAAATCAGAGTCAGTACGCCGCTGATTTGTGATTGGTTGCATGTCACCACCTACGCACGGCTGCTGCTCGATGTTACTGAGATGACGAATTAAGGTGTTGTAATCTCACCGTGCGATGCTCGAGGTCGCAAGGTGGTGGGGACTGATCGATATGTCTTGGCTTGTCGATTGGATGCATCCGTTTGACCATATGCGCAGATGTGACCGTTGACGAATGACGCATTCAATCATGGGTGGGTAAATTTGTCGACGCAGACTGCTTCTAATCAATACATACACCGGTTGTTGGCATGCCTCGAGTCTTTTATTAAGGAGGTGAGTTGAGGTTTGCGTTGACCGTTTTTGGGCGTGAGTTCTCAAGCACTACTCTATTACCACTACACAAAGATGTGGGAAGGCAAAGATGGGAGTATAAATAAGCAGAAATAATTGTGTATGCTGTGCTTCTAAAAATGTTCGTCATGTAGCTGGTTTATATCTTAGTGAGCAAGTTTGGTGTGCACTGGCTCCTTTCAGTACAGCATTGTGACCATTAAACTACTTGATCGGGCGTTTTCATACTGATGGTGTTGTACGACAGTGTGGTCAACTGTGGTTCACATGTACCTTCCTATTGTTCATTACAGTAAGTCGAGAATGTGCCGAAGTCGACGAACCTACAAGAATTCAATACAACTGTCATCAAAGAGGACTGTCAATCGCTGAAAGCGACGATGCGTGTTAACAGTGGACTCCACTGATTGGTCTGAAGACGGTCTCCTTAGGACAGTGCACAGGAAAAGTAGGTGTTTTTCCACGTTTTATTTTATCCTTTTAGGTGCGTTGTTCTTAATGACGCAGGTACTAGCAGTTGTTCAACCACAGGGGTACGTGGAATAGTCTCCAAAGTAATAGAAGGTTTGAAAGAGTGGGTCTCAGAATATGAGATTTCCAGAAGAGCGGTACGGCACTTACGAATAGTCAATCCGTTGGCGAGATCTATGCCAACTGATGTTCGTTCTTTGATGAGTATACCCCGTGACTGCCCTTCAAAACCAAAATGCGGTGGACAGTATGCTCACTTTGGTTTGCAAACTGCGCTGTTACGCATGCCGTATGACAAATCACTGATGAATGGTGATGAAGTTGTCATCCAGTTTCACATCGATGGTGTTAAACCTTTCAAGTCGTCGAAGTTGCAGTTATGGCCTGTATTTTGCAGATTGGTTATGCCTCGACAACAACCCCCTTCATGGTTGGCGTATTTGCTGGTCGCAGCAAACCTTGGAATGTGAACGAATATCTGTCTGACTTGGTAGCTGAACTTTCCAATCTGATATCAGATGGCGTTACGGTCGGTAACACTGGGCTCAAGTAAAAGCTGATTATCAACAGCATTATTTGTGACTCACCAGCTAGAGCCTTCGTGAAACGGAAACCAGAGCATACCGGATATGCCAGTTGTGACCGCTGTACGCAGAAAGGTGTTTACATTGACCACAAGGTTACTTATCCTTTAACAGACTGCCCAAGTCGTACAGACGAATCCTTCCGGTGTGCCAGGAAGCACAAAGAATCTCCATTTGAAGCTTCGCCGTTAGATATGATACACCATTTCCCTTACGATTATATGCACTCCGTTTGTCTTGGCGTAGTGCGCAATCTGGTGTCATTGTGGCTGGAATCCCCGTGTAACAAAGGAGTGCGTTTGGAGATGGACACGAGTGAGAACGTAGATTCACGCATAATCGCACGCTCCCGTCTACTCAGAGACGACTTTCCAAGGGTGTGCCGAGGATGGTTGAAGTTCAGAAATTGGAAGGTCTGTGAGTTTAGGCAGTTTCTTTGGGTGTTGGAGGGAGCCATACCTCATATGACTTACTCCAACTTCCTGGACTTATCCATTGGTACTTATGTGCTTGCTCATCCTGTCTTCTGCGGACCTTTACTTGAGTACGGAAATTCTTGCCTGCGTAGATTCGTTTACGAGTTCTTTCACATATATTGAGCAGGGGAAATGACATACAATGCACACTCATACATTTGGCGGATGACGTCGGACATCACGGCCAACTGGACAGCTTTTCAGCCTTCCCATTCGAGTCATACATTTATCACATCATACGTATGCTGCACTCCCCATGCAATCCTGTAGCCCAATTATACCGCAGGTGGGAGGAAGAGTGTACTACGGCAAAATCATGAAAACTGACCAGTCACTGCATGTTAAAGACCACAACAACGGACGCAAAATACGGAAGTAACCCATTAAAGTTTCATTTCTTTCAAACGTTAATCCCCATAATATAATCATTGCACACAAACAGCCCACCTTGTTGTGGACATTAACACTATTGATGCGAACCAAGCAATTCTTTTTTGTAAACGTTTCGAGGTTAATGCCGACTTTTGGGTGCATGACATCCCATCATCCACGTTGTTCATATATCAGGTAAACCAAGTCAACGATCGTGCGTACCGTCTATTTCTTTCCGACGTAATCTGTAAATGTGCCCTTTTCACTTCGTCATCAATTCCACTTGTTATTCCGCTTTTGCACACGTTTGACAAAACGCCAATAAACGAACTAATAAGACGTGCTTGTGAACTTTTACTCCGCTGACGTGAATAATGCTATCTGAAACCAACCGGAACCTTTCTACTTTCAGATATGGATAGACCAAAGTGTTAGTACGTAGTTGAAGTTGAGGCCGACGACAACGAAGATGTTGCCATTATCAGCAGCAGCTGGCTGGATGCTGCTGGAAAAACAGTGGTTTTTCCACGGCTGCCTGGAACTGGGTATTACAGATATGCACAAAAACACTTGCAGCCGAGTACGGACGATCCGAAGTTATCAGTTACCGTACTGGTTACCACGAGTAAGTGAAGCTATTATGTAACACACAGCTATATTTCATTGCAGTTGACTTTGAACATGCCAGGGAAATGGAAGTGCGGTACACATCCGGTAACCTGCCTCCCAGCGACGACATCATAAACATGGGATTACCTTCTAAACGTCCAACGTAAGTTGCTTGTTGCTATCTGTTAACCAATTACCAGCAAACGACCGAGGTTCACGGACGATGACAGTGAAGTGGACGGCACTGCAAAGAGAGGGAAGTGTGAGCCTAGTCCGATGAGTTATTCAGTTCCATCATGCAGCTCCACAGTGGAACGTGGAAGACCCATTGGCTGCATCACTTACGGTGCACAAACCATCATCTACAACGACAGTGGTGAGTAAACTTCACTTTGAAATCAAATACTTTCAGGAAATGGCTTAGAAGGGAAAATCACTAAGAATGATCTACAAGAGATGCGATCATATTTTCTGAATGCTCCGAATGGTAACAGCGTGTTTTGCACCTAATACAATTCCTTAGAGGTAGCCTACGGTATCAATGTGCAGATTAACTCATTGCAGGCAACCACGAAACGGATGACTGCCGAAATAACGCGACTAGCGAATAAAAAGACGCCGTGTTTGCCTTTACCGGTAACCTCAGTAACACAGTTGGAAGAAGTTGATAGAAAAATGTTGCAGTTGAAATTCCAATCCGCTGTTGTAAGTGGTGAGATCAGTAACCAGTTGAGTTTCTTTCAGGCTGATTATTTCCAGGGTATCAGTGCCCCCAGTGCTGCAGCTCTTCTTCGTAATATGATGGAACGATTGATGACAAGGACAGTTGCTGCACAAATTACCTATTCCGGTGCACACAACACGTTTGCATTCAAACGCACACAACTAAAGGCATTTTTAATAGGTATGGCCAGCCATATACCTTCATATCTTCCAGTAACCAGGACAAGTACACGAAAGGACGGAATGCGCAACCACCCCTGACAGTGTGCTCATTGAATAATGTAAGGTGTGGTTACATTGCCGGACACCGAAACGAACAAACTGAAAGGATCCGGGTAGATTGGGCCTCCAGCCTCGAACCCGTGTGCGAATCGCTGAATTCGCTGTAGTGTTTTCCAAGGTCGTCCAAGTGACCTGTGGTACCTGTTTGAATTTTCGGCTTTGGAGCTGATTGGCTGCCGGCTGATGACGGAGAAGCGCAAGTTTACTCAGCACATACTCCCCAGTACCCGAAAGTTACGTGACAGTGATAGAGATTTTGTGAAACCAGAAATTCTGTTCTCCAAGTTTGGGGTGGGCTTTTTTCCTTCTGTTAATTTCTCCTAGTGGGGTTCTTGCATCCCAGAGCCAGTTGAATACGAAGGATTCATCACTAAGAATAAAATATCTATTGCCAGCGATCCGCATCGTGAATTATTACTGTGTCCAACAGATGATATCAAGGTTAGTACGTGCGTTTCACTTATCTGATTTGTGTCTGCACAACGCGTGGTATGTCACGCGTTTTATCAGTCCCCATATTCGCGTTTCTCCTCGAAATAGTCGGGCTAAATGAGAAAGCCGATCGAGGTTTGGGTGTCTCCTATCCTTGTATCTGGAGCTCTGTAAACGTTTTCGTTTCAGTAACGTCAGCTTTCTTACTTCACTGTTCATTTCGATTCTTCCAATTTCGGTCGAAGTTGTATCAAATACATCTTTTTCCCAAGGACCTTTGTTACACTCAAGTCGTCCTTTTGTTGGCTGTTCCACCGTCAAGCATGCTAACTTTGTTGTGAGTGATTTGCAGTGCGTTATTCTATGATGCACGCGTAACCATGACAAGTACACGACAGGACGGAATACGCAGCCACTCCTGACTGTGTGCTCAATGAATACTGTAAGGTGTGGTTACATTGCGCACGGGACAACCGGTCCATTCTACAATCGTCCAGACAAGATAGTAGACATCAACCTGGCAAGCTTGCGGTAACATGGTGGCATTCTTACTTATGCAGGAGAGGAAAGTGATCGTGAACCTAGACGAGGCGGACGCTTTCAACCTGGATGGCCATTAACATTTCGTATTTTGTACATGTATAAATAGTTGATTTCAATAAATTTTATTTCTCTGTATTGCACAATTTGTTTTCTCTTCGATGGAATCTGCGAAAAGGCCACGGTTAAACGGTTGGTTAGCTTGTGTGGCTGCAGGAGTGGAGAGGGGTATATGCCCGATCAGGGTACGCACTAGGCTAATAATCGGTGGAAATCGTAGTAAGAATAGCGGATTTCAGCGTGCATCATGCTGCGTTGCTATTGGTCCGCACAACCTCCATGCGTGATTGGTCGGAAAAAACGTAGTGGAAACGGCGTTCACTGTGGACGATCACACCTGATTGGCCGCGTGAAGAAAAAAGCGGAAATCGTAGTGGCAAGAGCGTTTGTGCTCATAGGGTAGTGTTTCGACCGATTGGCCCCAATAATAAATTGCTGTGCACAGACTACGAATATGTGATTATAACCAACGTCAGGTGTTTGTTACAGTCACATGAGATCAAGACCCGCAATTGCGTAGCACATTAATGTGCTACGCCTGTAGACTTGATATCTTGCAATGGCAGCATCAAGCCTTGATTCGTCGGTAGGTGGCCACTGGCGTTAGACACCATTCTGATTGGTTGAAAATATTGGTGGCACCTGTTTGTTAGCTATACGAGGGTGACGCTCCGTGTCGTACAGAGGGATACATGATTTCCCTTGAGCCTACAAGTTGCGCGCACTGAACAGGCAAACTACCTGTGAACTCGCCATTCTCTAAAGCTACACTGTTCGCCGAATAATACAAAAGTTTATCGCTGTGTACGAAACGGGTGCAAGTTGGAAATCCGTCAACACACCCAACAGGTACGGTCAAAAATCTTACAGTTAGCTCGCGGGAACAAGGATATTCTTTTCAAGTAAATGCCTCGCCAGAGAAAAACCAAGTCCCCAGCACCTTCTCTATGGCTTCCCGACGGGGAGACCTCCCCAACCCCCAAGTGGTTGCCGAGGTGTTCAGAGAATACTACTCAGCAGTCTACAATGTGAACGAACCGAACTGGTATTCAATTATTCCCCGAAGACACTTCCAATACCCCCTCCTGACAGCTGACTTCTCTGTGTCCGACGTTCAGGACCTCTTGCTTAGTGCCATGGGACCAGACGCGATCCATCCCCGGATCCTCAAAGAAGCGGCCGTCAGTTTGGCGGTGCCCCCCTTTAATCTGTTTAAACAGACACCTCGGACAGGCACTCTTCCGGAGGCATGGAAAGAAGCCACTGTCTCACCTACATTTGAAATAGGCGATCATCATTCTCCTGCGAGTTATCGGTCGGTCAGCCTTACCAGCTTCCCATGCCAGATAATGGAGCGACTGTCAAAACGCGTTATTCTTAAGCATTTCTTCTCGAATAACCATTCCTTTCCTACTCAACGTGGCTTTTCTCTTGATCGGTCATGCATAACCAATATGTTAATCTTCATGGATAGCCTAACGGAGGCCAAAGACAATTGTCATATCTCAGATGCCACCTTCTTTGATTTTGCCAAAGGCCTCCACCATGTCCCAAACGGATCCAAGGAGAGTCCCACTGGACTACTTCATTTCTTGGTTACGGGAATTCCAGAGTAAAAACCGGTTCGAACCTTTCGTCTCCATCACCGGTTTCTGGGGGAGTTCCTCAAGGGTCGGTACTTGGTTCATTTTATGTTTCTGATCCACATCGATGATCTCCCCGATCTGATTCTTATCTCGACACCTTTTTTCAATCCTGGTGCTTGTCTCTCGTCTGACAGCTCTTTACTCCATCATGCCACTTCTCTTTCAACTCCAATACATGTTCTCTTTCTCACGACGAACTTCTTTTATCTTGGAGCTTCTTTTTTATCCTGTCAGGGTCGCCAAACTGTAACATGCAGACTAGCCGGTTCCGCTCTGACTTCCAGTAGCACCTGTGGCCCGAATCTGTAACAATATGGAGGCACCGGGGAACAGCCTTCCTCCGAAGTGGGGGTTCGAACACCAGTTCTGAAAAGAGAAACATTGCGAACAAGCATGAACCAAAGACTCAGTAAGCCATGCACACGACTTACACAAACATAAACTAGAACGGTACCGACAACACAGTGGCATGCCCCGTTACACATACCCCATTACAATGGACATCGCGAAAGCTGACCTTAATAATGATCCAGGGATTTGGCTGTCGTCGGGTTTATTCTTCTAATGTTACAAACAGTTGGCGGCCAGAAAGAGATTTGTGATTCTTGGGATGATAAAAAGATATTTTCCCCGCATATACAGGCACTCCTTTCAAACGTTTCACGGAGTCTAAGTAAAACCGCTGCCGGAGTATGTTAATCGAGTCGTTTACTCCGGATTGAGAAAGGATGTGCTCGACATTGAGTGTGTATCGACCAGAAGATTTCACTGGCCTGCCTGGCGTATGATGCGAAAATAGTTTCAAAAATCAGTTGCATGTGGTACCTAGGTTATTAAGGAAGCCCACATGACGCATGCTGTCCGATTGTTTGTCTGCATGTCATGTGACTGTGAAGCGAGCCCGAAACACACGTGTCACACTCTTCCGGTTTACTCGCTCGTCGACGACCGGTCTCTAGCCTCTTCAGCTAATTCGCTTGTCGGTGCAGTTTATAGCCATACCAGAGACCAAGCGTATATTTT
The DNA here is from genome assembly GCA_008508345.1 of Paragonimus westermani. Classification (NCBI taxonomy): domain Eukaryota; kingdom Metazoa; phylum Platyhelminthes; class Trematoda; order Plagiorchiida; family Troglotrematidae; genus Paragonimus; species Paragonimus westermani. The sequence continues at coordinate 108,947 of QNGE01000434.1, forward strand.
GTCGGGTAAAAGTTTGGTCCCTCTCTTCAACGGCCTTTTGTTTTTCGTGTCTGATAATCGCGTAACTAAGGATAAAGAGACTTGGTGTGACAAGCACTAAATTGGTTAGCCCGACTAAAAACATGTCCGGCTAGCATCCACCAAAACGGTCACTGACTTGCGGCATCTCTCCTATAAGTCTCGCCTCAAAATTGTTGATCTTCATCCACTTGAGTTCCGGAGACTCCGTGATGACTTGATTCTTGCGCGCTTTCTGTCTCGCCCACAACTCGTGCAGCAATTTTTCACTTTGGTAGGTGATAACAGTCGAAGAGTTCACGAGAAGAAACTCTATAAGCCTCATTCCCGGATCTTCCTTAGGCAGCAATTCTTCTCTTATAGACTAATCGACTGCTGGACTAACCTGCCGCTAGTGAGTGTTGGCTGCTCTTCTAGGGATCGTCTCAAAGTGTTTTCGGATTTCCACTTGCTTAAGTAACTGCTTGACTAGTGATTTACTCTGTTCTGCTAGATTACTATTTCGCTATGTCCTAGGCACTCTCTATAACCTCCAAGAGCGGTGCTACACCCTGTTTTCAATTACTGCCCTTCAGGTCAACAGAAAACCGCCGGACGTCGAAACTATCAAACCAACTTGGTCCGGGTAGTTTTGGCCCAGTCTTGAACCCGTGTATAAATCACTGAAAATCGTTCAGTGCACACGTGACGAAAATTAACTTGTTGCAGAACACTACCTCTTCAGTTCTTTTTCTGTATGTTGTGCCATTGCGCTTCCGTTGCTACTTCACTCTTGTTTATTTAGGGGACGAACAATTGTTGTTGTCATCCGTTGAACCAGCTTCAGCTTTTTCCTTTTGGTATATGAGAATCTTTTGGGAACCTTCGTAAAAAATGGGCCTGAAATGTTCCAGTAAATTCGATGAGATCCGATATATGTTGCATCTATCACGATTATAACGTTTTGACGAACCCTCCCACCCACGCAACTTAGAGATAGCCGTTCTAGTCGATGGGCTGTTGCTCAATCGCAGTGACCAATAGGAAATCTATTGCCGCGAGTCCACTTCCTATTTTTGTCATCTGGTAGATACGCAGGCGTGAAGTGATTGTGCAGTGAATACAAAAATTTGAACTCATCAGGATTTTCTAATTACCTACTGCACTGCATTAAGTTTGGTCGCCTGGCTTACTTTTGTGAGAATGTAACATATTCCGAAAAGTCGAAGTGTTTTCTCCTTTATTATGCATACATTCGTGGTACCAAGGAGCCACCTAGCGTTTGCTTTAAGCCGGGGCAATGATTGAAGTGCTAGTTCAACTTTTTCCGTTCCGAGCGATACATGCCTTTTGATTTAATGCGTTGAACGTGCAGTACATACTGTTGTGGACCACGCGGTTTAATCTTACGTCCTTCTCATGCGAGGTAATAAAGCGGGTATTAAGAGGTGCCATCCTTAAGCATCATCATCATCATCATCATCATCATCATCATCATCATCATCAACAGCAATACATCAGTGGTTCACACTAATGCTTAACTTCCACACAACCATGAAGAAAAGGCAAACCCTATATATATATAGGAGAGAAGGAAAAAAGAAGGGGACGGGAAGGGACCTAACTACTGAAAATGACTACGTCCATATTCAAACATTCAGCATCAAGGTGCCTACAC